>BLSH010454230.1:7832-22742 GCA_018402905.1 Glandirana rugosa
TTCGGGGTGGCTTCGGAGTAGCTTCGCTTCGATGAGGCTTCGGTGGGGCTTCGATGAGGCTTCGGTGGGGCTTCGATGACGCTTCGGTGGGACTTCGGTGAGGCTTTGGTGGGACTTTGATGGGGATTCGATGAGGCTTCAGTGGGACTTCGATGAGGCTTCGGTGGGGCTTCAGTGGGACTTCGATGAGGCTTCGGTGGGGCCTCGATGAGGCTTCAGTGGGACTTCGATGAGGCTTCAGTGGGACTTCGATGAGGCTTCGGTGGGACTTCGATGAGGCTTTGATGGGGCTTCGATGAGGCTTCAGTGGGACTTCGATGAGGCTTCAGTGGGGCTTCGATGAGGCTTCAGTGGGACTTTGTGGGGCTCCGATGAGGCTTCGGTGGGACTTCGATGAGGCTTCAGTGGGGCTTTGATGAGGCTTTGTGGGGCTTCAAGCGAGCGTTGCCATAGAATTCATTGGAGGCTTTGAAGACACTTTGAAGCACCACTAGAGCTACATGGGGTATAATTTTTGAAGCGAAGCCAAAGCAAAGCAAAAGCAAGGTGTAAACAGGACTGTAAGCTAACCATTTTATTTAGTGACAGGAGCTTTAACAAAGCATGTCCGAAGCTTTGTTGAAGCAAGTGTAAACTAACCGTTAATGTCAGTTGAAGTCGAAGTGTAAATGAGCAGGGTGGGCCAACTCAATATTGAACCCTATGGACTTGGCCGGGCCATACATTATACAATTTTCTGGCACAACTTTCCTTTAGATTTACCAAAACCATATAATATAATGACAAAACGAATCACTTTCAATTTGTATGCAATCAAGCAGGCCCTTGTACTACATAGTTAAAGGTAAATTGAAAGGAAATTGAATAAGAAAATTGTATAATGTATGGCCAGCTTAAGACTGGGATGCCATTAAAGTTCATGTGTGTGTCAGGCTTCCCAATACTTTTGGTAATAAAGTGTATTAATGTTATGGGTTGTGTGGATTGTAGAATAATTAATATCCCTGACTGTCAGAACACCTCTGGACTCCTGAGGAAGCTTAGTTGCAAAACGTGTTGAACCGAACCACTCTCACCATATGGTTTGTGTACACTACTGGATGGTTATCTCATATTGACCCAATGAGGTTCTAGTAATGTGAGGATGGGGTACAGACCACATGTATAAATCTCATATCTTAGAATCGGCTGGCATTCTACTTTGTTGTTCATTTAACATTTTAGTATTTTGTATCCAATAAAACAGAGAAGATTTTTTTTATCTGTCTAATGTTTTACTATTATTGAGGTGAGGCACCCTGAAAACCCCAATACTCTACATTCATTATTCCTCATCTCATAATACAAAATATTCACTTACCGCTATCCCAGACCAGAACATCACCCCGCTGTATGTCACCAGATCCCCATATCTGTAGTGAATGCTGGAGGCCATAGCTAATAAGATCCCGAATACGATAGACATGACTCCCACGAAGATCTGTGTGGCCTGCCACATGATAGAGAATTAGGGTTAGTATGATGTACTGTCAGATCTAGGAAGACTTGGCACACCACATTTACCACAAACAATACAAAAAGCTGCGAATGTCACATTAGCCCTCAAACTCCCGATGTGCAGCATGCCGGCACCTGTCATTAGGCAAAGTAGGCTTGTGCCTGTGGGCAGCAGAGAAACACACCAGGCTTTTCCATCTATGATAATGTGCCAGACTTCCTACTATCTTCTCTGTACAATGCTGCCACCTCATATCATCTCATGTATACATACTGAATCTCACAAAAGTAAGAACACCTCTCACATTTGTGTAAATCTTTTATTCTATCTTTTCATGTGACAACACTGAAGAAATGACACTTTGCTACAATGTAAAGTAGTGAGTGTACAGCTTGTATAACAGTGTAAATTTGCTGTCCCCTCAAAATTACTCAACACACAGCCATTAATGTCTAAACCGCTGGCAACAAAAGTGAGTACACCCCTAAGTGAAAATGTCCAAATTGGGCCCAAAGTGCGAATGGCCACCATTATTTCCCAGCAGGGCCGTAGATAATTTTTTGTCCTGGGGGGGGGGTTCAGCAGCAGGTACCAAGTGGTGAAGTGGGGAGGGGGGTCGGGGGGAGAACCAAGCAGCGCTGTGTGGGTCGATGGAGCATGGCTCCATCGACCCACACAGCACAGGAGCGAGCATGCACTGTGTGCCCCGTAGCAAGCAGGGTTGTTGTTAAGATTTCACTGACACCCACTGTAGATTGCTCGGGCAGTGTTATTTGAATGTGGTGCAGGACAAGGGCCACCTTTAATATTGATTGGACCCTGGGCAAACATTTTCTTTGCCCCCCCCCAGTCACATCATGACTGCTCACTGATTGGTTTCTGATTGGTTGCTGGAGGTTAAAGCACATCATTACCACTCACTGATTGGTTGCTGGAGGTTACAGCACATCATCTCACTGCCTGCACACCATGGACTGGGGGACTCACCAATAGACAGAAAACTCCTAGAAGGAGTTATTAGCAATGAGCAGAGCGCACACAGCTATGAAAGTAGGGACTGCAGTGAGTGTGAAAGAGGCCTTCATGGTGAAAGGTTTACTTTAAACCAGAGCAGCTTGTTCTGACTCTCATACACTCTATTTATTGTGTGGATGTATAGCTTGATTTGAGACTGCATCCCAGTGATGGCCAACTGATGAGGTTTTCAGTGCCTCAACTGCAGCCCCTGACACACAAAGGGGTTGTGCATATCATTTACTGCCAGACATACTATGTGAGATGGTCAGAGACTGCAGGCATACAACAGATGGTCAGAAACTGCAGGCGTACTACAGGAGATGGTCAGAGACTGCAGACATACTACAGGAGATGGTCAGAGACTGCAGACATACTACAGGAGATGGTCAGAGACTGCAGACATACTACAGGAGATGGTCAGAGATTGCAGACATAGTACAGGAGATGGTCAGAGACTGCAGACGTACTACAGGAGTTGGTTGGAGATTGCATTGCAGACATAGTACAAGAGATGGTCAGAGACTGCAGACATAGTATGGGAGATGGTCAGGGACCGCAGACATGATACAGGAGATGGTCAGAGACCGCAGACATAGTACAGGAGAGGGTCAGAGACTGTAGCTATACTACGGGAGATGGTCAGAGACTGCAGACTACTACAGGAGATGGTCAGAGACTGCAGGCGTACAAGAGAGGGTCAGAGACTGCAGTCGTACTACAACAGATGGTCAGAGACTGCAGACATACTACAGAAGATGGTCAGGGACTGCAGGTGTACAAGAGATGGTCAGAGACTGCAGGCATACAAGAGATTGTCAAAGACTGCAGTTGTACTACAGGAGATGGTCAGAGACTGCAGACATACTGGAGGAGATGGTCAGAGACTGCAGTTGTACTACAGGAGATGATCAGAGACCATCCATGTACTGTCTTATCTCCTATCCCTGTACATTGTCTGCTGAACACTCACAATGGTCCTTCCTGATCACCATAACAGGTGCTGTCAGTATCCCCCCACACCACACATGTCATTTACTTACTGTGTGACAGGTTCCAGACTTTCAGCATGGACTGTACCTCTCTTCCCCACTGATCGCAGGTCTGGTTGTTAGAGGGTGGAGTGATTGGCTGTTAGGGGGATGTTGAGGTCACGTGATGGTAGGTCAGGCAGTGGTTGGTTGGGGATTGGAAGATATGATGGAGCACCAAGCTGGGAACCAAGCCACACAGCTGTAGTCCAACTCCACCCCAGTAGTATTTGGCCGCCATCTTATTTATGGGCAGCGCAGGTGCAAGGAGCAGCTGCTTTGTGCCCCACAACAATGACTGGGGCTGGGCCCAGGGCAGCTGCTTCTTTTGCCCCACATTAAAGACCAGCCTTGTGAGGGAGATGCGTTGCAGGTTTTCTGCACCACATCCTAGTGTGAACCGGGGCTGATTATTGCCTTTTCAACACAATTAAAAAAGGGCCAGGGCACTAAGGGCAGCAAACAGTCCAGCCTGGCTCTGGCAGCAATGTTAGTGAATAATTTTGCCAGTTGCCACAGACTCACTTACCTGAAATGGCAGCACAGCAGTGGTGGTAAGTGGTCTGTGATGACCGTCTCTGGCAGCAAGCAAGCCAAAAAGGAAAGAGGGAGGTTCAGCTCCTTAGCAGCATTACTGCCTCCTTGCATGTTCTCTGCTCCATTCTCCTCCGAAGTCCAAGGCGAGAACTACAGAGTGTAGAGCCGCCCGTTCCACTGATCTGTCCGCCGGGAACCCAGCACAGCACAGCCTGGTCGTAACAGTGTGACATAAGTGCCTGTGACGGTGCGCCTTACACCCGCCCTGCTGCATCCACTTCGCCTGCAATACTGACTGCTGTGCTCCGCTGTTTGTTGTTGAGGTGCTGGCACCATGAGAGACGACAGGGCAGAGACACTTTTTATTTTTCTCAGGATGCTCTGGGGGGGGGGTTTGAACACCCCAAACCCCCCCCCCCCCCCTTATCTACAGCCCTGTTTCCCAGCACTGCCTTTACCCTCTTGGACATGGAGTTCACCAGAGCTTCACACATTGCCACTGGAGTCCTCTTCCCCTCCTCCATGACGACATCACGGTGGATGTTAGAGACCTTGAGCTCCTCCACAGATGCCGAATAGGGTTTAGGTCTGGAGATGCTTGGCCAGTCCATCACCTTTACCCTCAGCTTCTTTAGCAAGGCAGTGATCATCTTGGAGGTGTTTGGGGTCGTTATGTTGGAATACTGCCCTGTGGCCCAGTCTCTGAAGGGAGGGGAAGCTCTGCTTCAGTATGGCACAGTACATGTTGGCATTCATGGTTCCCTCAATGAACTGTAGCTCCCCAGTGCTGGAAATGCAGGCAATGCAGCCCCAGACCATGACACTCCCACCACCATGCTTGACTGTAGGCAAGACACACTTGTCTTTGTACTCCTCACCTGGTTGCCGCCACACACGCTTGGCACCATCTGAACCAAATAAGTTTATTTTGGTCTCATCAGACCACAGGGCATGGTTCCAGTAATCCAGGTCCTTAGTCTGCTTGTCTTCAGCAAACTGTTTGTGGGCCTTCTTGTGCATCATCTTTAGAAGAGGCTTCCTTCTGGGATGACAGCCATGCAGACCAATTTGATGCAGTGTGTGGCGTATGGTCTGAGCACTGACAGGCTGACCCCCCACCCCTTCAATCTCTGCAGCAATGCTGGCAGCACTCATACGTCTATTTCCCAAAGACAACCTCTGGATATGACGCTGAGCACTGCACTCAACTTCTTTGGTCAGCCATGGTGAGGCGCTGTTCTGAGTGGAACCTCTCCTGTTACACCGCTGTATGGTCTTGGCCACCGTGCTGCAGCTCAGTTTCAGGGTCTTGGCAATCTTCTTATAGGCCATCTTTATGTAGAGCAGGGTTTCTCAACAAGGGTTCCATGGGACCCTAGGGTTCCTCCAGAGGTTGCTAGGGGTTCCTTGAGCAATGAGCAATTTCTGCCTCTCAGTTAAGTTCCCACTGACACAATTGATCATTTTAGATATCTGTAAGGGAGTAATTCTTCCCTGTGGTCACAAATGTAGGCAGCATTTTTCCCACTGACCATCACACTAATGTATCATGAGTTGTAGATATAGTAAATTTTAGTAGGGGGTCCCTGAGATCAGAAAGCTATTGCAAGGGTTCCTCCGTGTTGAAAAGGTTGAGAAAGGCTGATGTAGAGTAACAATTCTTTTTTTCAGGTCCTCAGAGAGTTCTTTGCCATGAGGTGCCATGTTGAACTTCCAGTGACCAGTATGAGAGAGTGAGAGCGATAACACCAAATTTAACACACCTGCTCCCCATTCACACCTAGGGCCTTGTAACACTAACGAGTCACATGACACTGGGGAGGGAAAATGGCTAATTGGGCCCAATTTGGACATTTTCACTTAGGGGTGTACTCACTTTTGTTGCCAGTAGTTTAGACATTAATGGCTGTGTGCTGAGTTATTTTGAGGGGACAGTAAATTTACACTGTTATACAAGCTGTACACTCACTACTTTACATTGTAGCAAAGTGTCAGCTCTTCAGTGTTGTCACATGAAAAGATAGAATAAAATATTCACAAAAATCGGAGGGGTGTACTTACTTTTGTGGGATACTGTATCACAGTATTTTATTGCACTTTTAACAACTTGCCTACCGGGCATTCTCACCCACTTCCTGGCCAGGTAAATTTTCAACTTTCAGCGCTGTCACACTTTGAATGACAACTGCACGGTCATGTGACGCTGCACCCATGTGACATTTTTATCATTTTTTGCACACAAATAGAGATTTCTTTTGTTGGGATTTAATCACCACTGTGTTTTTTTTCTATTTTTTGCTAAATACGCGGCAAAAAGATCGAAATTCATTTTTTAAAAATGTGCATTTCTTCGTATATAACATTTTGCAAATAAATAATTGTTCTTCATAAATTTAGCCCAAAATGTATTCTGCTCCATTTCTTTGGTGAAAATAACCCAAATCAGTGTCAGAGTTCACAAACTATGGGATATATATCTGAAAATCAATCCTGATGTACTCATTTCTTGAGGCCCGAAAACATCAGGACAGTACAAATACCCCCCAGATGACCCCCTTTGGAAAGTAGACAGTCTGAGGTCTTTAGTAAGAGCCCCAGGTTCTCCTCTATAGAAGATGTGGACTTACCCCCGGAGCTTCGGGTTCTCCTCTATAGAAGAAGTAGACTTACACCCTGAGCTTCGGGGTTCTCCTATATAGAAGTGTAACTTGCCCCCAGAGCTCTGGGTTCTCTTCTATAGAAATGGATTACCCCCAGAGCCTCGGGTTCTCCTCAGTAGAAGAAGTGGACTTACCCCCAGAGCCTCGGGTTCTCCTCTATAGAAGAAGTGGACTTACCCCCAGTGCCTCGGGATCTCCTCTATAGAAGTCAACTTACCCCCAGAGCCTCGGGTTCTCCTCTATAGAAGAAGTGGACTTACCCCCAGAGCCTCGGGATCTCCTCTATAGAAGAAGTGGACTTATCCCCAGAGCTTTGAGTTCTCCTCTATAGAAGAAGCAGAATTACTCCCTGAGCCTTGGGTTCTCCTATATAGAAGTGGACTTACCCCCAGAGCCCCAGGTTCTTCTCTATAGAAATGGACTTGCCCCCAGAGCCTCAGGTTCTCCTCAATAGAAGTGAACTTATACCCAGAGACTCAGGTTCTCCTTTATAGAAGAAGAGGACTTACCCCCAGAGCCTCGGGATCTCTTCTATAGAAGCAGACTTACCCCCAGAGCCTCAGGTTCTCCTTTATAGAAGTGAACTTACCCCCAGGGCCTCAGATTCTCCTCTATAGAGGAAGTGAACCTACCCCCAGAGCCTCAGGTTCTCCTCTATAGAAGTATACTTACCCCCAGAGCCTTGGGTTCTCCTCTATAGAAGTGAACTTACCCCCAGAGCCTTGGGTTCTTCTTTATAGAAGAAGTGAACTTACCCCCAGAGCCTCAGGTTCTCCTCTATAGAAATGGAATTATCCCCAGAGCCTCCGGTTCTCCTCTATAAAAGTGAATTTACCCTCAGAGGTTCAGGTTCTCCTCTATAGAAGAAGTGGACTTACCCCCTGAGCCTCCCATTCTCCTCTGTAGAATTTGACTTATCCCCAGAGCCTCGTGTTCTCCTTTATAGAAGAAGTGAAATTACCCCCAGAGCCTCGGGTTCTCCTCTATAGAAGAAGTGGATTTACCCCCAGAGCCTTGGGTTCTCCTCTATAGAAACGGATTTACCCCCAAAGCCTTGGTTTCTCCTCTATAGAAGAAGTGGACTTACCCCCAGAGGCTCGGGCTCTCCCTTATAAAAGTATACTTACCCCTAGAGCTTCGGGTTCTCCACTATAGAAGTGGACTTCCCTCAGAGCCTTGGGTTCTCCTCTATAGAAGAAGAGGACTTACTCCAGAGCCTCGGGTTCTCCTTTATAGAAGTAGAACCTTGGGTTCTCCTTTATAGGAGAAGTGGACTTACCCCCAGAGCCTCGGGTTCTCCTTTATAGAAGGTCACAAGGGGTTTTGGCATGGGGGTTACCCCTGTGGGAAGCGTTTGGCCCTCCATCATCTGAGATCGGACTTGATTGATGGTGACAGAGCTTTCTGCGTCTGGGCTGGCGGTAGACATGACTCTGAAACGGCCACAAGGAGAAGTTTGTTATAAAGTGTACAGGGAAATGTATTTATTTGTTTGATTTTTATTGATTGATCATTTCCTCAACAAAACATTCATTTCCTTCACCTGAAGCCCAAAAATCAGAACCAATACGAAGTCAGAATAAGCTGCAACCCACATCTTCAGTCCGGGGCTGTCCCCTGCAATACTTCTTCCACAAGATGTCACCAGTCTCCCAGGTTGTATGATGACCACCTACTGTATGTCCCATGAACCCCAGATGAGAAGGACCAGCCCCCCCTGGGGACATGTCACCCAGCTACCCTGAACACAAAGGAGAAGGCTGCAGAGACTGATGCCATGGCATCATGGTGCTGCTCTGCACAGCATTCAAGTCCTGCCCACTGTTGGAAGAAGGGAACCTGGCAGGATCAAAGACACCTAGAAAACTGTGATCCAAGGGGGATGGGCTGATATGGTAAGAAGGCAGAGTGCTACAGTTAAAGAGTCCCTGTCATTTTTCAATAGAAAGGTATGTGGTATGGTTTAGTGAACTGGCACAGGCAATGCAGGAGACCACATAATGAGATTTCCCCTCACTTTACAGAGATGTCCTCTCACTTCCTGTTGTGTCTCCAGGACAGGAAGTAAGGAGAAATCTTTCCAAATGGACACAACTGAAGAAAAAACATCCTAAGTCCGTACTCCATGTCATAAAACCCTCAGTAACAACTTGTAGAAGAAGCACCTACCTCATAAGCAGCACCTACCTCAATCTTGCCCCTGGTATATCTATAGGGTGGCTCTGCTGCAGGGTCTTCCTGGGGCTATGCTGACATGCAGATGGCGGATATGATAACTTCCACAAACTGATACTAATCTGCACCCAATCCAATTGGCCGTCTCCTTCTCTATCAGCCAATCACTGTCTTCTCAGAGGAGACGAGAGCCTCACCATGCAATCCGACACAATGTACCAAGGGAGCATACAGGCACAGGTGATCCGATCCATCCACACACACACACGAGAAATCAGAACCCAGACTATTCATTTTAAACACTATATTACCAAAAGTATTGGGACGCCTGCCTTTACACACACATGAACTTTAATGGCATCCCAGTCTTAGTCCGGAGGGTTCAATATTGAGTTGGCCCACCCTTTGCAGCTATAACAACTTCAACTCTTCTGGAAAGGCTGTCCACAAGGTTTAGGAGTGTCTATGGGAATGTTTGACCATTCTTCCAGAAGCGCATTTGTGAGGTCAGGCAGTGATGTTGGCTCGCAATCTCCGCTCAAATTCATCCCAAAGGTGTTCTATCGTGTTGAGGTCAGGACTCTGTGCAGGCCAGTCCAGTTCCTCCACCCCAAAATTGCTCATCCATGTCTTTATGGACAAACATTCCCATGGAGACACTCCTAAACCTTGTGTGGTGCCCCCATTGTAGATAGGTCCTTGTGTACAGATTTTTGTTAGGTGAGGTAAGTTTTTTGTTTTCCTTGGCTGGGAGTGGCTCAGGGAGGATTGAGTTGATTCACAGATGAGGTCACTAGAGCCTCCCACTTCTTTCTAGAAACTGGAGGAAGGTTTCTAGTCAGAGAGTGGGAGGGAGGTGTAGCCATCTGGAGTGTTCTAAGGAGCCCTGACCAATCCTCAGTCAGGATTGGCAGGGGGCAAGGCCTCCTTAAATACTCAGGGTCAGCCCAGTCTGGGAGGAGAGTTCGGGTGGAAGAGTGGAGAATGTAGCAGAGGGGCTGTAGGTCTCACCCAGGAGGGAGCCCCCTAGTCTAGGGAGGGTGACCTGGGGCCTGGAGGCTCGGGTGCAGCCAGGAGAGGAGTTGTTGTTCTGGAGTAGCTCAAGGGAGCAGAAGAGCAGCAGAGAGGCTACAATAAAGGCTCTTTAAAGGATCCAGTGGTGTGTCGGTGAGTGGCGGCCCCTGGGAGTTGGATGAGAAGGCTGGAGCAGGCTGGGAGAGGACAGTGGACAGTCTGTAGAGGTTGGAGAAGCCACGCAGGGGAAAGAGGGGCCTGTAAGATGGATGGGCAGTTCTTAAAGTTCCTTTTCGGGATCTGGAGCCCGGGGATCTCTTAGAGATGAGATCCCCAGTCCTGGGTCCAGGATTTGGCTTTAGCCAGGAGACTGATTGCCTAGCTGGGTGGGGGCCTGATAGGAGCAGTCAGGCCAAGGCTTCAGTGTCACACACACACACACTGAGAGACAAGCGGTCTGCAGGAGTCAAAGACTGCAGGAGGCAGTCTGAGTGTTCACCTCTGCAAGGGGGCAGAGGTGACCCTCGTTCGCACAGTGGCCGATTGCTTATAGCCAGGAGAGCTATTGATCGCTAGTATCCAGGAGAGCTACTGAACCATATAGCCAGGAGAGCTATTGTTCACTTACAAGCCAGGGAGGCTAGGATGTCATTATAGCCAGGAGAGCTAATGGTCGCTTATGAGCCAGGAGGCTGAGTTTGTGTTTGCTGCGTATTGATGGTGACAACCCCCTGCGAGGGAAACCCTTTTGAACTATGTCTGAACTTTATTTTTACCACGCCCTCAAACAGATATCCTGGCTGTCGCAACCTCACTGAGAATGCACCTACCACAAGATCTAAAGACCCCCATGTCACACGTGGTGGAGGATGCGGGCACAAAACCGTGAAATCCGGGTCCCTGCTCCACAGTTAGTCCGTGTCACGTTGGCTGTGTGTGGAAATACAGCCAGGCAAACAACATTTTCGGAGGAGTGTTTTTGGATACAATCCGGATACCTGCAAAAAAGTGAGTTCAGCTGTTAAAGTGGTTGTCAGCTCGTGCCCTGTATATCTCCCAAAAGTGCACGGTTCAGGAGATATGCAGTGTACTAGCTGTGCTGACGTAATTTCGGCACATGTGCAATGAAGAAACGGCCTCCATGCTGTTTCTTCACTGTGATCGTGCCGTGAATGGCGGCTCTCGCGTGCATGCACGGGAGTGACGTCACGCGACTCCGGCCAATCACAGAGCCAGAGTGGCCCCAGAAGGAAGAGGGGCAGAAGATGGACGCAGCCAGCACAGGGGACAGCGCTGGACATCGCAGGCTTCGTTTCCAGGTAAGTGGCACATAATGGGCTGCTATGCGATGCATAGTAGCCCATTATGCATCTACTTTGCAGGGGAATACAGAGGAAGTAAACCCAATCTGGTTTTACTTCCTCTTTAAGTGAACTGTGTTTGCTGCAGGAGACTGCATAATCAGTGTGCAGGTGAGGAGGCCTGCAAAGTGAAAAGGAACCCGGGGCGTGGCCTGGAGTGCAATGAGATAGGACACAAGTGGTGAGAGCTCTGGTCTCCTAATCTTCTGTATTGGTAATCCTGCCTATATTTCTACAT
This sequence comes from Glandirana rugosa, assembly GCA_018402905.1. NCBI lineage: Eukaryota > Metazoa > Chordata > Amphibia > Anura > Ranidae > Glandirana > Glandirana rugosa. The sequence goes on from BLSH010454230.1 coordinate 19,361, forward strand.
CTTCCAAACCGACATAGACCCTGGGACACTCCGGAACAAGTGGGGAACATGTTGTCACCTAAAACAGCCAAGGATGCGGTTAGTAAGCTCTCCAAATACCGTCTACAAGACAAGGACGCACAGGCCAAAAATGGCGTCTGCGTCTCTCCTGACACAGAGCCTACAGCCTCTGAACTCGGATTGTTGGAAGCCATCAAGCTCTGCCAGAGTTCCTTGACCGCAAAAATAGAAGAGGTGAAAATTGGTATCTCTCTAATTCGCCAAGACCTCGTTGCAGTAAAAGATCGAGTTACGGAGACGGAAACGAGGATTAGCAATGCAGAGGACCTCATCCACCCTATGCAACATGCCACCGAACAACTCCAAAGACAGGTGCAACAACTGACTGCAAAGCAAGACGACATGGAGAACCGTCTCCGTCGATGCAACTGTGTCTGAACTTAATTTTTAATAAACATAAACTACCACGCCCTCAAACAGAGATCCTGGCTGACGGAACCTCACTGAGAATGCACCTACCACAAGAGCTAAAGACAACCATGTCACATCAGCTAGCACCAACGTACTTAGCTACACAAATGAGGGTCCATGGGTTCACAATTGGGAGCCTGTGACCCTTACCCACAATGGGTGGTCTGGAGGTTCTGCTGGCAGTAGGAGCAGGCCTCACCATGTGCTAGCTGTGGTGGAAGAGGAAGTGTCCTGGAGGTCTGATAAATTTCCTTTCAGGCTGGCAACTGCAAGTAGTATGCAGGAGAGAGGAAGGAGAAGAGTAATGGTCAGCAAGTGTATGTGCTGGTGGAAGAAGGAGTGTATATATGGCGGTGTATATAGAAGGTCCCGTGATCTAATTCTTTGGGTATCCCAAAGTCATCCCTATCCCAATCCAAGTTTAACCCCTAAATAAAATGACAAAACAAAGCACTGGCCTGTTCAATGACTCCGGGTGTGTGGAAATCGTGTGATTGAGGGCAGCGGACAGGTGGACCACAACTACCAGCTACTCCCAAGGGAGAACATGGCTACACTTGTGGACAGCCATCCCAGAAGAGTTGAAGCTGTTATAGCTGCAAAGGGCGGGCCAACTCAATATTGAACCCTATAGACTAAGACTGGGATGACAAGTCCATGTGCATGTAAAGGCAGGTGTCCCAATACTTTTGGTAATATCGTGTATTTAATATTGCTAGGAGGGCAGAGCATCCAAAGACACAGAGAGTTACAAAGTATTGAACAGTAAAGTATTTCTTCATCTTCCGAGGTCAGATGGGATACAAGTATCACCCCACCCCCCCACATAGATGGGACCCCTCAGATATAACCAACCATGAGCTCAGTGTTTGTAAGTTTGCCCCAACATCAAACATTCAGGGCATTCTTCGGCACAGACAACCATGACAGCTTTTGGCTGTCAGTGGTTGCTAAGGAAGCGGGACCTGCTGCGTCCTTAGCAACCACTGACATTACCAGCCCATTCACTTACGTGGTTGGTAATGTAAGCACATGAGCAAGGATGGGGGGGGGGGGGTTACATCATTGTCTACATATTTGGCCAAAGGTGTCACCACTTTATTGCTAGATGAAAGGGGTACAAGTGGGATGATAGCGTATCTGGGAGCCCACTTATTATTATAGGGGCTACCAGATTCAGATAAGCCCCCACACAGACCCTTCCAAAGATCCCCAAAATACACAGCAGAAGAAGAAGCTGACAATGAAATGTGATTAGCTGACAATTTTAAACATTTTCCTGTATTAAATGTGAGCGCTGCTGCAGCACTTTCTGTACATCACAGAGACCCCCCAGGTAGGATTAGGAATAGGACCCAGCCCCCCCCGACATGTTAGTTATTGGAGTTGGACATTTCAATGTTTTACTTTAACCGCTTGCCGACCGCTGATTGGCATTTGACGGCGGCAAGGTGGCTCTTGTAGGCGAAACACCGTCATATGACGGCGGCTGCCAGATCGCGCACAGTGAGCGCACGCGCGCCGCCGGAGACACTGTGTCCGGGGAGGGGCAGGGAGCGGGTGCGGCGGATTCGATCTCCGCCGGCTCCCCGCGATGCCCCCCCCGGAGTGAAGGAACGGAGGTCCGTGTAAGTAAACACGGACCTCCGTTCTGTGAAGGGGGAAGGGCTGTGATCACAGCCTTCCTGTACATGGAAGCCGTGATCACTTCCCTTCCCCTGTTAGGGCAGCCCCCATACAGTTAGAACGCGCCCAGGGAACACAGTTAACCCTTAGAGTGCCCCCTGCAGGTTAACCCCTTCACTGCCAATGGCATTTACACAGTAATCAGTGTATTTTTATAGCACTGATCGCTGTATAAATGCCAATGGTCCCAAAAAAGTGTCAAAATGTTCCGACATGTCCGCTGCAATATCGCAGTACCGCTAAAAATCGCAGATCGACGCCATTACTAGTAAAAAATAAAAAAAAAATAAAAACCCCAGAAATGAATTCTCATCATCCGTAAACGCGACCACTTTTGCGCAAACCAATCAATAAACGCCGATTGCGATTTTTTTTATCACAAATATGAGGAAGAATATAAATCGGCCAAAACTGATGAAGAAAATTTTTTTTTATATTTTTTTTTGGATTTGTATTTTAGCAAAAAGTAAGAAATTTGGATTTTTTTGCAAAATTGTCGCTCTTCTTTTGTTTATAGCGGCGATCAGAAATGACGCATCGATGATCAAATGCCACCAAAAGAAAGCTCTGTTTGTGGGAAAAAAAGGACGCAAATTTCGTTTGGGTACAACATCGCACGACCGCGCAATTGTCAGTTAAAGCGACGCAGCGCCGAATCGCAAAAAGGGCTCTGGTCCTAAAGGGGGAAATCCTTCCGGGGCTGAAGTGGTTAAGCAACTGAAAAATCTCTGCTCCTGGCTGAATATAATTTGTAACATTTTTGTGTAGCCCCCTAAGATTGGTTAGATGTAGTGCTGTGTTTTGGCTGCACTGGTCTGGTGACACTGTGATTGGTGTAATGGTGATCAGGGACACTGTGATTGGCTGCACTGGTCTGGTGACACTGGGATTGGTGTGGTGGTGATCAGGGACACTGTGACTGGCTGCACTGGTCTGGTGACACTGGGATTGGTGTAGTGGTGATCAGGGACACTGTGACTGGCTGCACTGGTCTGGTGACACTGGGATTGGTGTGGTGGTGATCAGGGACACTGTGACTGGCTGCACTGGTCTGGTGACACTGGGATTGGTGTAATGGTGATCAGGGACACTGTGACTGGCTGCACTGGTCTGGTGACACTGGGATTGGTGCAATGGTGATCAGGGACACTATGACTGGCTGCACTGGTCTAGTGACACTGGGATTGGTGTGGCAGTGATCAGGGACACTGTGACTGGCTGCACT
>BLSH010454230.1:23695-43625 GCA_018402905.1 Glandirana rugosa
TCCTAGTGGTCTCGTCACGTCGGTTAGTGTCACAGGGACTAGTGGTGGTGTATCCCAACGGTGTAGTAGGGAAATTAGGTCCTGTGTACTTAATGTGTCCAACAAGACTCGGAATAAATTACGTCTATTTCGTGGTTCACTCAAATTAATGGCTCAGAACAACCTGTGTAATTCATGTGTCCTGGATTAAAGGGATGATGTGGCAACCCTATGTGGTGGTGATCAGGGACACTGTGATTGGCTGCACTGCTCTGGTGATCCTGAGATTGGTGTGGCGGTGATCAGGGACACTGTGATTGGCTGCACTGCTCTGGTGATCCTGGGATTGGTGTGGCGGTGATCAGGGACACTGTGACTGGCTGCGCTGCTCTGGTGATCCTGGGATTGGTGTGGCGGTGATCAGGGACACTGTGATTGGCTGCGCTGGTCTGGTGACACTGGGATTGGTGTGGTGGTGATCAGGGACACTGTGATTGGCTGCGCTGGTCTGGTGACACTGAGATTGGTGTGGTGGTGATCAGGGACACTGTGATTGGCTGCGCTGGTCTGGTGACACTGGGATTGGTGTGGTGGTGATCAGGGACACTGTGACTGGCTGCACTGGTCTGGAGACACTGGGATTGGTGTAGTGGTGATCAGGGACACTGTGACTGGCTGCACTGGTCTGGAGACACTGGGATTGGTGTGGTGGTGATCAGGGACACTGTGACTGGCTGCACTGGTCTGGTGACACTGGAATTGGTGTGGCGGTGATCAGGGACACTGTGACTGGCTGCACTGGTCTGGTGATGCTGGGACTGGTGGTGACATACAGGGATATCAGAGCAGACAACCACTGTACAGGATCACCACCACAGTGGTACAATGAGATTATTTTTTATCCTTTCACAGCTGAATGATCGGAGCAAAGGCTGCAACATGCTTACAAGTCTGATGGCTATGATTGGTCACAATGGTCACATGGTAGAGGGCTCATTGGCTCTGGACCCCGAGCTGTGATGTCACTGTGTGCCTGATCTCAGGAAGCCACCGTCCAGCCGTATATATGTACAATGGTCAGACAGTAGGGATCTGATATAGGGATGTGCGGCTGGATTCTTTATTGTTGTTTGTGGCGCTGAGGACTAAAGACTGGAAAAGGAGAAGAATCCGCCAAGTGTTACAAAGTTATCTGTAGACAAAGCCACGAGTTCTCCTGAAGATCTAGGAAACCCCCCCCCCGACCGGCCCTGACTCCAACTAAAGGCAAAACGTTGTTTTCATTGTGGATGGAGTAAGGGAGGGTTATAACCCCTGTCATTTTTTTGTCGCTGTGTCTCATTGCAGAGAATTCCCTTCCCTTTCTGTGCCATAGCTAAACAGGAAGTCAGAGGAAATCCCTGCAAATTAACCCCTTGCTTACCGGGCACTTTTACCCCCTTTCTGCCCAGGCTAATTTTCATCTTTCAGCACTTTGAATGACAATTGCACGGTCATGTAACACTGTACCCATATGACATTTTTGTCTTTTTTCACACAAATAGAGCTTTCTTTTGGTGATATTTAATCACCACTGGGAGTTTTTTTTATTGTTTGTGAACAAATGAAAAAAGACGGAAAATTTAGAAAAAAATGAGAGCCGGTTCACACTGAGGCGACTTGTCAGGTGACTCAAGTCGCCTGACAAGTCGTCCCCATGCAGTGCAATGGAACCGTTCTAATAGGAGCGACTCAGTTCGCTCTGACTTAGAAAAAGGTTCCTGCACTATTTTCGGGGCGACCTCAGCGCGACTTGCATTGACTTCTATGGTAAGAAGTCTCCTTGCAAGCCGCGCTGAGGTCGCCTCGAACAGGGCGACTTGCTTTGCCCTAGAAAGTCCCGCCGCTCCAGTGTGAACCGGCTCTCATAGTTTGTCATAAAATTTTGCAAGCAGGTCATTTTTCTCCTTCTTGGATGGGCACTGATGAGGCTGCACTCATAGGTGGCACAGATAGGTATTGATAGGTGGCACTGATGGGCATTGATAGGTGGCACTGATGAGGCAGCACTGGTGTGCACTGATGAGACTGCACTGATGGGCACTGATAGGTGGCACTGATGAGGCAGCACTGGTGGGCGCTGATGAGACTGCACTGATAGGTGGCACTGATGGGCATTGATGGGTGGCACTGATCTGCACTGATGAGGCAGCCTTAATGGGCATTGATAGGTGGCACTGATGAGGCAGCACTGGTGGGCACTGATGAGACTGCACTGATAGGTGGCACTGATGGACACTGATAAGTAGCACTGATAGCACTGATAGATGGGCACTGGCAGGTGGCACTGATCTGCACTGATGAGGCACCACTGATGGGCATTGATGAGGCTGCCTTAATGGGCTCTGATAGGTGGCACTGATGGGCATTGATAGGCGGCACTGATGAGGCAGCACTGGTGGGCACTGATGAGACTGCACTGATAGGTGTAACTGATGAGGCAGCAATGATAGGTGGCACTGACGGACACTGATAGGCAGCACTGATAGATGGGCACTGACAGGTGTCACTGATCGGCACTGGTAGGCAGCACTGATAGGGGACACTGATGAGGAAGCACTGAGGGGCATTTATTGGCAGCACTGGTGGGCACTGATTGGCAGCACTGATTGGAGTACTGGTGGGCACTGTTGAGACTGCACTGGTGATCAGTGCCAATATCCCTTTAACTCAAGTTGGTTATTGGCTCTCTCCTTCTCTCCTCGCACTGTCGGTAATCGGCTTCTGTTTACATGCGTGATCGGCTGTCATTGGAGACAGCTGATCGATTGGCTGTGATTGGTCCGTTACCCCGATCTGTGATCAGCTAAATCTGAAGCCCATGCTGTAGCCGTCATAGTGTGGATGAGAAGGGTTTAACTCAGGGGTTGCGAAACTACAAGTCCCATGAGGCATTGCAAGGCTGACAGTTACAAGAATGACTCCCACAGGCAGAGGCATGATGGGACTTGTAGTTTCGCAACAGCTGGAGGGTCGCCAGTTTGAGACCCCTGGGTTAAAGGAATTCTAAGCCCCCCCCCCCCCAGGTCACCAGAAGTGGTGTCCCCATTGGAAGATTTCCCCTCTATTCCTGTTCTGGGGACAACCCAAAATATGGGACTTTCTTTCACTTTCAATGATAACGGTAAACAGACAAATAGAGAAGGGGGGGATCTCCCTAACGGGGGGCGCAGACAGCAATAAGAACTGACAGGGGGTCTCCTCCCTCCCCCCAACTAATATAAAAAGTTTTGCCTTTAGTTACACTTCAATGGTGGAAGGAAGCAGCCGCAGGCTATGAAGACGTTGAGGAAGTGGCAGTGCCTGGCACAGTCCTACGACTGGCACACACAGCCCCCCCCCCCCCACCAATAAACAGGAAGGCTGGTACCTGTGCGGTGACAATGGCTTCCTCCGGGGCTCCGGCTGGGGAACGTCCTCAGTCTCTGGCTGTTTACAGAGATGAATACGACGTTGTGGGAGGGAGGGGCTTGGTGAAGTTTAATTGGCGCGCTGCCAGATGGGGGGTGGCTCTGTGGCACGTCTTCTCTTGTAAGAGTTCATCGTGACGTTGTGTGGCCTCCACCGACACCCCATGGCACGCAATGTTACACCGACGTCCGCAGCAGAGGATCACCGAACGCCTGAGAAAAGAATCGAATGTTTTTGTGTCCAAAGCGGAATCCATGATTGTTAGCGAGCGTTCGGCGATTCGTATTTTGTGCGCTGGGTGCAACTCCGTCACCCCATCGCCAGCTTTCTGCATTCTTTTTATACTTTAACTTAAGGGACACGCCACATGCAGTCCAATGCGTTTTTTTCTGCATCAAAAACGCATGGAAAGGAGGTTATATGGTTTCCAATGGCATCGCTCCCGCCAGTGCTTCCATTTCCAGAAAAAAATTGTAGAAAACGCTGCATTTTTCCTGCACTGAACGTCACTGGAATGCTGAAAACGCATCAAAAACACACATGCAGAAAAGCGCATAAAACGCATCCGGACTGCGTTTCTATGGAGTGAACTGGCCTGTATGGTTTCCAACGGTATCGTTCACACCGATGCGGTCAGTTCCAGAAAAAAAAAGGAGAACACGCTGCGTTTTTCCTGCACTGGACTGCATTGGAAAGCGGGAAAACGCATCAAAAACGCACTGGGCCCTAGTATAGTGAAGGAAAAAAAAACAGGGAAAAAGAAGGAAAAAGGCATCGGCAATGAATCCAGAAACGCAGCAAAAACGCATTGGTATGCCCTGGAATGCATCAAAAATGCACCAGACCCCAATACAGTGATAAAAAGACAGGAGAAAATAAGTAAAAAAGCATCCGGAATGCATCAAAAATTTACCGGAATGCCCTGGACTGCATCAAAATTGCACCGGAATGCCCTGGACTGCATCAAAAACGCACCGGAATGCCCTGGACTGCATCAAAAATGCACCGTTATGCCCTGGACTGCATCAAAAATGCACTAGAATGCCCTGGACTGCATCAAAAATGCACCGAAATGCCCTGGACTGCATCAAAAACACACCAGAATGCCCTGGAATGCATCAAAAATACACCGGAAGGCCCTGGAATGCATCAAAAACACACCAGAATGCCCTGGAATGCATCAAAAATACACCGGAAGGCCCTGGAATGCATCAAAAATACACCGGAATGCCCTGGAATGCATCAAAAATACACCGGAATGCCCTGGAATGCATCAAAAATGCACCGGAATGCCCTGGAATGCATCAAAAACGCACCGGAATGCCCTGTACTGCATCAAAAACGCACCGGAATGCCCTGTACTGCATCAAAAAATGCACTGGAATGCCCTGGACTGCATCAAAAATGCACCGGAATGCCCTGGACTGCATCAAAAATGCACCGGAATGCCCTGGAATGCATCAAAAACGCATAAAAAAAATTGTAGAACACGCTGCATTTTTCCTGCACTGAACGTTACTGGAATGCTGTAAAACGCATCAAAAACACACATGCAGAAAAGCGCATGAAACGCATCCGGACTGCGTTTCTATGGTGTGAACTGGCCCATATGGTTTCCAACAGTATCGTTCACACCGATGCGGTCAGTTCCAGAAAAAAAAAGAACATGCTGCGTTTTTCCTGCACTGGACTGCACTGGAAAGCGGGAAAAGCATCAAAAACGCACCGGGCCCTAGTATAGTGAAAAAAAAAAAAACCAGGGAGGACTGCATCAAAAATGCACCGGAAGGCCTGGACTTCATCAAAAATGCACCTGAATGCCCTGGACTGCATCAAAAACGCACCGGCCCCAGTACAGTGAAGAAAAAAAACAGGAAAAAAGCATCTGGAATGCATCCAGAAATATATCAAAAAACGCACTGGACTGCCTTGGAGCGCATCAAAAACGTATCAGACCCCAGTACAGTGAAAAAAAGACAGGGAAAAAGAAGAAAAAAGCATCTGGAATGCATCCAGAAACGCATCAAAAAGTGCACCAGAACATGCCAAAAACGCATGCAAATCGGTTCCGGAGTGTGTTTGTGGTGTTGAACCAGCCCTCACATCTGAGCGTAGCTCCAGCGTTTATTTGCGCGTTTTAACCACTTCAGCCCCGGAAGGATTTCCCCCTTTAGGACCAGAGCACTTTTTTGCGATTCAGCACTGCGTCGCTTTAACTGACAATTGCGCGGTCGTGCGATGCTGTACCAGAACTAAATTTGCGTCCTTTTTTTCCCCACAAATAGAGCTTTCTTTTGGTGGCATTTGATCACCGCTGCGTCATTTCTGATCGCCGCTATAAACAAAAAAAGAGCAACAATTTTGCAAAAAAAAAAACTATATTTCTTACTTTTTGCTAAAATACAAATCCAAATAAATAAATATTAAAAAAAATGTATTCATCAGTTTAGACCGATTAATTCTACATATTTTTGGTAAAAAAAAAAAATCGCAATCGGCGTACACTGATTGGTTTGCGCAAAAGTTGCCGCGTTTACCAACGATGACAATTAATTTCTGGCGTTTCTATTTTTTTTAATTTTTTTATTAGTAACGGCGACGATCTGCTTTTTTTAGCGGGACTGCGACATTGCGGCGGACATGTTGGACACTTTTGACAATTTTTTGGGACCATTGACATTAATGCTGCGACCACTGCTATGAAAACGCACTGATTACTGTGTAAATGTCATTGGTAGCGAAGGAGTTAACACTAGGGGGCGCTCTAGGGGTTAACTGTGTTCCCTGGGATGTGTTAATAACTGTGGCTGGCTGGGGGAGGAGAGAGATCGCTGCTTCCATATACAGGGAACCTATGATCACACTCCCTCCCCCCCTGACAGAACAGGGATCCACTTGTTTACATTACCGGTCCCCGTTCTGTCACTTGCGGGGGAGCGACCGCGGGTATCCGGCGGACATCGAGTCCTCCCTACTCGCTCCCTGGCTCCCCCGCTACACAGTGAGGGCGCAAGCAAAGTGCCATCTCGCAGGTGACGGCGGGTTTGCGGTACCAAACTATGGTGCCGCCGTCCAGGGCCGGCTCTACCACTAGGCGGAGTAGGCGGCCGCCTAGGGCGCACTGCTGCCTAGGGGCGCCTGGCCACTGTTGATCTGTCACTGGCTGCTCTGCATTGGGCACAGGTGAGGCTGTATTTGATGGGCACAGGTGAAGCTGTATTTGATGGGCACAGATGAGGTTGTATTTGATGGGCACAGGTGAAGCTGTATTTGATGGGCACAGGTGAGGCTGTATTTGATGGGCACAGGTGAGGCTGTATTTGATGGGCACAGGTGAAGCTGTATTTGATGGGCACAGATGAGGTTGTATTTGATGGGCACAGGTGAAGCTGTATTTGATGGGCACAGGTGAGGCTATATTTGATGGGCACAGGTGAGGCTGCATTTGATGGGCACAGGTGAGGCTGTATTTGATGGGCACAGGTGAAGCTGTATTTGATGGGCACAGGTGAGGCTGTATTTGATGGGCACAGGTGAGGCTGTATTTGATGGGCATAGGTGAGGATGTATTTGATGGGCACTGGAGAGGCTGCAATTCATTGCCGCTGATCAGGCTGGGCAGGGGGAAGGGGGTGCAGTCAAGGGGGGCGGCAAAATGAGGTTTCGCCTAGGGTGTCAAAAATCCTTGCACCAGCCCTGCTGCCGTCAAGCCGTGGTGGGCGGTCAGCAAGTGGTTAATGGGTGATTTTGGCACGTTTTTATCCAAGGCATGCACGTTTTTATACAGCGTTTTTGAGCTTTGGCGTTATAATTAGCCAATAGTGTGTGGCCATTCCTCTGCCAGGAAGTGTCTAGAGCAGGGGTAGGCAACCTGGGGGCCCACCAGCTGCTGCAGAACTACAAGTCCCATCATGCCTCTGGGAGTAATTGTAACTGCCAGCCTTACAATGCCTCATGGGAAATGTAGTTCCACAACAGCTGGAGGGCTACTGGTTGCCTACCCCTGGAGAGACCGGCCTCTGATCGGAGTGTTGCTCTGATAATGGGATGTGCATAGAAATTGGCCTGTATACAGTTGTATGCAAAAGTTTAGGAACCCCCTGACAATTTCCATGATTGTCATTTATGAATATTTGGGGGTTTGGATCAGCAATTTCATTTTGATCTCTCAAATAACTGCAGGACACATTAATAGTTCAGTAGTGAAATTAGGTTTATTGGAATAACAGAAAATGTGCAATATGCATCAAAACGAAATTAGACAGTTGCATAAATTTGGGCACCCCTGTCATTTTGTTGATTTGAATGCCTGTAACTACTTAGCGCTGATTAATTGGAACTCACAATTGGTTTGGTGAGCTCATTAAGCCTTGAACTTCATAGACTGGGGCATCCAATCATGAGAAAAGGTGATTTAACCACTTCAGCCCCGGAAGGATTTCCAGCTTTAGGACCGGAGCCCTTTTTGCGATTCGGCGCTGCGTCGCTTTAACTGACAATTGCGCGGTCGTACGGCGTTGTACCCAAACGAAATTTGCGTCCTTTTTTTCCCACAAACAGAGCTTTCTTTTGGTGGTATTTGATCACCGCTGCGTCATTTCTGATCGCCGCTATAAACAAAAGAAGAGCGACAATTTTGCAAAAAAACCCAAATGTCTTACTTTTTCCTAAAATACAAATCCAAAAAAAAAAATATAAAAAAACATTTTTTTTCACCGTTTTTGGCCGATTTATATTCTTCCTCATATTTGCGATAAAAAAAATCACAATCGGCGTTTATTGATTGGTTTGCGCAAAAGTGGTCGCGTTTACGGATGATGAGAATTCATTTTTGGGGTTTTTTATTTTTTTTTATTTTTTACTAAAAATGGCGGCGATCTGCGATTTTTAGCGGTACTGCAATATTGGGGCGGACATGTCGGACCATTTTGACACTTTTTTGGGACCATTGGCATTTATACAGCGATCAGTGCTATAAAAATGCACTGATTACTGTGTAAATGCCATTGGCAGTGAAGGGGTTAACCTGCAGGGGGCGCGCTAAGGGTTAACTGTGTTCCCTGGGCGTGTTCTAACTGTATGGGGGACTGCCTAGCAGGGGAAGGGAAGCGATCACAGCCTTCATGTACAGGAAGGCTGTGATCACAGCCCTTCCCCCTCACACAGAGCGGAGGTCCGTGTTTACATACACGGACCTCCGTTCTTTCACTCCGGGGGGGGCATCGCGGGTGGCCGGCGGCAATCGAAGCCGCCGCACCCGCTCCCTGGCCCTCCCCGAACACAGTGAGCGTGCGGGCGCGCTCACAATACACGTTCCCGCAGCCGCCGTCGTATGACGGCGATTTGCGGGAACGAGCCACTTTGCCGCCGTCAGATGCCGATCGGCGGTCGGCAAGTGGTTAACCTCCCTGGCGGGATGATTATTTCAGATTTTTGGTGCTGAAAGCGGTACGATTATTTTGCATGGAAATTTGGCGTTTTATATTGTAGGCCTGTAATTCTTAGGAATAACTCACTTAAATCTGTCCAAACAAGAGCCTAGTAGACATCCCGGGTATGAAAAAGTTTGAAACATGAAATCAAAAATTATAATATAATAAATAACTATAAATAATTATCAAAGATTATAATATAATAATAAAATGTATTCAATAATGCAATTGATTAAAAAAACGCATAAATTTGCTGAGTTGCAGAATTGTCGCTGTCGTCACTTTCAAGCCTTCGTACACACGGAACGACGATCGTACTTTAGAGTTGCCACATCATCCCTTTAAACCCGAACACACATGAATTACACAGGTTGTTGTTCTGGGGCTGATTTAATGCAGATGAGGCACCAAGTGAGTTTAATTACCACCTTAATCAGCCACAGAACAACAACCTGTGCAATTCATATGTGTCCTGGATTAAAGGGATGAGGTGGTAACCCTATCGTACTTAAGATCGTGCCAAATCGTATGTTGGATAATGTAACTTGCATACTGACTGCACTACACGATCGTACGACCACAGAAAGAACGTTCAGGTGCATGTAATTAGCATCCGGCCATTCCTGACTTCTGAGCATGCGTGTTTTGCACAATACAACTTTGTTGTAACAACTGCTCTGTACACACGATACAACGCTCGTATGACCGCTTGTTGGTACGACCAAGTTTTCTAGTTCGCTCATACTACTACCTTGTACGACCGTCGTACGTCGGCTGTTCTAATCGCGCATACAAACGATCGATTTTGCATACAACGGTCGTTAGTACGACCTGTTGTATACGATCGTCGTCCCGTGTGTACGAGGCTTAAGACACCAAGTGAGTTTAATTACCACCTTAATCAGCCACAGAACAACAACCTGTGTAATTCATATATGTCAGGTTCTAAAGGGATGAGGTTAGGGTTGCCACGTCATCCCTTTAAACCCGAACACGCATGAATTACACAGGTTGTTGTTCTGCGGCTGATTTAATGCAGATGAGGCACCAAGTGAGTTTAATTACCACCTTAACCACTTCAGCCCCGGAAGGATTTGCCCCCTTCCTGACCAGAGCCCTTTTTGCGATTCGGCGCTGCGTCGCTTTAACTGACAATTGCGCGGTCGTGCAACGTTGTACCCAAACAAAATTTGCGTCCTTTTTTTCCCACAAATAGAGGTTTCTCTTGGTGGTATTTGATCACCGCTGCGTCATTTCTGATCGCCGCTATAAACAAAAGAAGAGCGACAATTTTGCAAAAAAACCCAAATTTCTTACTTTTTGCTAAAATACAAATCCAAAAAAAAAAAATATAAAAAAACATTTTTTTTCATCGTTTTTGGCCGATTTATATTCTTCCTCATATTTGTGATAAAAAAAATCGCAATCGGCGTTTATTGATTGGTTTGCGCAAAAGTGGTTGCGTTTACGGATGATGAGAATTAATTTCTGGGGTTTTTATTTTATTTTATTTTTTTTACTAGTAATGGCGGCGATCTGCGATTTTTAGCGGTACTGCGATATTTCAGCGGACATGTCGGAACATTTTGACACTTTTTTGGGACCATTGGCATTTATACAGCGATCAGTGCTATAAAAATGCCCTGATTACTGTGTAAATGCCATTGGCAGTGAAGGGGTTAACCTGCAGGGGGCGCTCTAAGGGTTAACTGTGTTCCCTGGGCGTTCTAACTGTGGGGGGACTGCCCTAGCTGGGGAAGGGAAGTGATCACACCTTCCATGTAGAGGAAGGCTGTGATCACAGCCCTTCCCCCTCTCACAGAACGGAGGTCCGTGTTTACTTACACGGACCTCCGTTCTTTCACTCCGGGGGGGGGGGGCATCGCGGGTGGCCGGCGGAGATCGACTCCGCCGCACCCGCTCCCTGGCCCTCCCCGGACACAGTGAGCGTGCGGGCGCGCCTCCGGCGGCGCGCGCGCGCTCACTGGGCTTGATCTCGCAGCCGCCGTCGTATGACGGCGATTCGTGCAGGAGAGCCAGCTTGTCGCCGTCAGATTCCGATCGGCGGTCGGCAAGCGGTTAATCAGCCACAGAACAACCTGTGTAATGCATATGTGTTTGGGTTTAAAGGGATGAGGTGGTAACTCTATCGTACGTACGATCGTCTCAAATCGTATGTTGGATAATGTAACTTGCATACTGACTGCACTACACGATCGTACGACCGCAGAAAGAACGTTCAGCTGCATGTAATTAGCATCCGGCCGTTCCTGACTTCTGAGCATGCGTCTTTTGCACAATACAACTTGTTGTACCAACTGCTCTGTACACACGATACAACGGTCGTATGAGAGCTTGTTGGTACGACCACGTTTTCTAGTCTGCTCATACAACTCCCCTTGTATGACCGTCGTATGTTCGACTGTTAAAATCGCGCATACGAACGATCAATTTCGCATACAACGGTCGTTAGTACGACCTGTTGTATGCGATCGTCGTCCCGTGTATACGAGGCTTTAGTGTCTGATGATAAATTCCCCCAAAAATCAGTATCACCCAATTCTGCAAATGATTCTTATTTACTATCCGCTTTTTTCTAGCCGATCAAAAACCACTTTTGACGCAAAGGGACGCTTTTTTTATGCCATGGACGTTCTCAAGTTTCCATGCAGAAAGAAGGTAAAGGGGGGGGGGGGGGCGCAATTCATCTGGGCGCTCCTTTGTGGGTTTGCCTCTGGCCTCACTTCCCCCTGGTGGTCATAAGTATTATTGTTAATAGGTGTGCTATGAATGTAAAATGGTACTGCCCCTTAGGCTCACCTGTGCACAGGTAGGACTGAGCCAATGGGGCTTGTTGGAACTTTGCTGGAAGCGGTGGGGTTCATTATATAAAGGGGCCACCGCAGCATGCTGCCGGAACCAGGACCAAGGAGTGAAGAGCTCCCTCCCGTCGCGTGCACTTTATGCGGTACGCCGCCTTTGTATTAAGGGGGATTTTGGTTATAAAGTTGATGGAAGTTACTTAGCTTGAGTCTTTAAGACTAAGCAATTTTTGGGAATATAAAAATGATTGTTTACATATTTGTGAGATGTTAACCAATTCAGCCCCTGGAAGGATTTGCCCCCTTCCTGACCAGAGCCCTTTTTGCGATTCGGCACTGCGTCGCTTTAACTGAAAATTGCGCGGTCGTGCGACGTTGTACCCAAACGAAATTTGCTTCCTTTTTTCCCACAAATAGAGCTTTCTTTTGGTGGTATTTGATCACCGCTGCGTCATTTCTGATCGCCGCTATAAAAAAAAGAAGAGCGATAATTTTGCAAAAAAAACCCCAAATTTCTTCCTTTTTGCTAAAATACAAATCCAAAAAAAAAAATATATAAAAAAACATTTTTTTCATTGTTTTTTTTTGTGATTAAAAAAAATCGCAATCGGTGTTTACTGATTGTTTTACGCAAAAGTTGCCGCGTTTACGGATGATGAGAATTCATTTCTGGGGTTTTTATTTATTTTTTTATTTTTTACTAGTAATGGCGGTGATCTGCGATTTTTAGCGGTACTGCGATATTGCAGCGGACATGTCGGACCATTTTGACACTTTTTTTTGGACCGTTGGCATTTATACAGCGATCAGTGCTATAAAAATGCACTGATTACTGTGTAAATGTCATTGGCAGTGAAGGGGTTAACCTGCAGGGGGCACTCTAAGGGTTAACTGTGTTCCCTGGGCGCGTTCTAACTGTGTGTGGGCAGCCCTAGCTGGGGAAGGGGAGTGATCACAGCTTCCATGTAGAGGAAGGCTGTGATCACAGCCCTTCCCCCCTCACAGAACGGAGGTCTGTGTTTACATACACGGACCTCCGTTCTTTCACTCCGGGGGGGGGGCATTGCGGGTAGCCGGCGGAGATCGACCCGCTCCCTGGACCTCCCCGGACACAGTGAGCGTGCGGGCGCACCTCCGGCGGTGCGCGCGCGCTCACAGTGTGCGATCTGGCAGCCGCCGTCAGATGACGGCGTTTTGCCCAGGAGAGCCACCTTGTCGCCGTCAACCTGAGGTTGACGGTCGGCAAGTGGTTAATAAAGAATTTATTTTGGTAAACCAATAAAAGTGCAGCGGCCAATTTTATGCCAACAATGGAGTGTGGTGTTTTTTCCTTTCGTTTTATTATAAGGATATTCGTGTTTGGGGAATGGTGGAGGGGAAGGTGTGCAGAGGGCAATCCCATGACATATATAATATAAAAGTGCATGCAGGACACTGGGCAAACCACTAGGGACAAAAGGGGATGTGAAATGATTTGATACAGTAATGTAATCTTACAGATCACAGTGTACTCCATGTTTGCTGTGTGTTTCACTTTTTGAATTTCCCGCCAGGCTCCGCCCCCGTGCGACGCTCGCAGGGAATAGAGCCTGGCACACAGAGGCATCGCCCCCGGGGGGACATCGCTGGATCCAGGGGACAAGGTGAGTAACACTGCCTGGATCCAGCGATGCGATCCCGAGTGTGGCTCGGGGTTACCGCTATTTGCAGTGAGAACTCCCCCTGAGCCACACTTGGGAATACCGTCAAGGAGGTTAAGGTGGCCAATTGCAAGTTGTTGTTCTCTTTGACTCTCCTCTGAAGAGTGGCAACATGGGGGCCTCAAAACAACTCTCAAATGACCTGAAAACAAAGATTGTTCTACATTATGGTTTAGGGCAGTGGTTCTCAACTCCGGTCCTCGGGACCCACCAACAGGCCAGATTTTAAGTATTACCTTAGGAAGATGCAGACTAGAATACTGCAAACACTGAGCAGCAAATTATATCACCTGTGATGCATTTCAGTTATCCTGCAAACCTGACCTGTTGGGGGGTCCCGAGGACCGGAGTTGAGAACCACTGGTTTAGGGGAAGGCTACAAAAAGTTATGGCAGAGATATCAGCTGTCAGCGTCCACTGTGAGGAACATAGCGAGGAAATGGAAGACCACAGGCACAGTTCTTGTTGAGGCCAGAAGTGGCAGCCACATAAAATATTGGAGAGGCAAAGGCGAACGGTAAAAAACAGCCCACAGACCACCTCCAAAGACCTCCAACATCAACTTGCTGCAGATGGTGTCACTGTGCATCGTTCAACAATTCAGCGCACTTTGCACAGGGAGAAGCTGTATGGGGGATGGGAAAGAAGCCTTTTCTGCACACAGCCACAAACAGAGTCGCTTGAGGGATGCAACGCACATTTGGACAAGCCAGCTTAATTTTGGAATAAGGTGCTGTGGACTGATGAAACAAAGATTGAGTTATTTGGTCATAACAAGGGGCTTCATGCATGGCGGCAAAAGAACACAGCGTTCCAAGAAAAAAACCCTTGCTACCCACAGTAAAATTTGGTGGAGGTTCCACCATGCTGTGGGGCTGTGTGGCCGGTGCCGGTACTGGGAATCTGGTTAAATTTGAGGGTCGCGTGGATTCCTCTCAATATCAGCAAATTCTTGACAATAATGTTGAGGAGTCACAAAGTTGAAGTTACGCCGGGGCTGGATATTTCAACAAGACAACGACCCAAAACACTGCTCAAAATCTACTCTGCATTTATGCAGAGGAAGAAGTCCAATGTTCTGGAATGGCCATCCCAGTCCCCAGACCTGAATATCATTGAACATCTGTGGGGTGATTGGAAGCCGGCTGTCCATGCTCGGCAACCATCAAACCAAACAGAACTGGAGATGTTTTGTAAGGAGGAATGGTCCAAAATCCATTCATCCAGAATCCAGACAATCATTCCAGGCTATAGGAAGCGTCCAGAAGCTGTTATTTCTGCTAAAGGAGGCTCTACTAAATATTGATGTGGTTTTTCTGTTGGGGTGCCCAAATTTATGCACCTGTCTAATTTCGTTTTGATGCATATTGCGCATTTTCTGTTAATCCAATAAACCTCATTTCACTACTGAAATATTACTGTGTCCTTCAGTTATTTGATAGATCAAAATGAAATTTGCTGATCCAAACCCCCAAATATTTATAAATGACAATCATGGAAATTGTCAGGGGTTCCTAAACTTTTGCATACAACTGTATGTTCTTTAGAGAACCAGGGAACATCTCGTAGTTCCAGGTTGGAGAATGATTGTTCCAACTGTACCCAGCCCTTAAGCCTCATACACACGGGACGACGATTGTACTTACGATCGTCTCAAATTGTATGTTGGATAATGTAAATTGCATACTGACTGCACTACACGATCGTACGACCACAGAAAGAACATTCAGGTGCATGTAATTAGCGTCCGGTCGTTCCAGACTTCTGAGCATGCGTGTTTTACACAATACAACTTGTTGTACCAACTGCTCTGTACACACGATACAATGGTTGTATGAGCGCTTGTTGGTACGACCAAGTTTTCTAGTTTGCTCATACAACTCCCCTTGTACGACCGCCGTATGTTCAGCTGTACTAATCGCGCATACGAACGGTCGATTTTGCATACAACGGTCGTTAGTACGACCTGTTGTATACGATCGTCGTCCCGTGTGTACGAGGCTTAACACTGAGAGTGGAGTTTCCAATCGGCCACTGGAGCCAAAGGAGTCGCCCAATGATATCGCTGCAAATCCGGGAGTCCAATGCCTCCTCTGGATTTCGGGAGTACTAATTTTTCCCATCTTATTGGTGCCGTTTTATTGGCCCATAAGAAAACCCTACAAAGTGTTTTGTAGCTCGTGAAGAAAGTTTGGTGGCACTTCTATCGGTATGGCTTGCATCTGGTATAAGAGTCGTGGGAGGATCGTCAGCTTTAGGATAGGCGCTCTCCCAAACCAAGAAATGTGAGGAGCCCCCCAGCACGGGAGGCCTCAACTTATATTCAGGAGTTCCACTGCAAAGTTTCTATGATGTAATTCTGCGAGATCCCTCGGTAATTGTATAGCCAAGTATCTTATCCCTCGGGAATTGTATAGCCAAGTATCTTATCCCTCGGGAATTGTATAGCCAAGTATCTTATCCCTCGGGAATTGTATAGCCAAGTATCTTATCCCTCTGTAATTGCATAGCCAAGTATCTTATCCCTCGGGAATTGTATAGCCAAGTATCTTATCTCTCGGGAATTGTATAGCCAAGTATCTTATCCCTCGGTAATTGTATAGCCAAGTATCTTATCCCTCGGGAATTGTATAGCCAAGTATCTTATCCCTCGGTAATTGTATAGCCAAGTATCTTATCCCTCGGTAATTGTATAGCCAAGTATCTTATCCCTCTGTAATTGCATAGCCAAGTATCTTATCCCTCGGGAATTGTATAGCCAAGTATCTTATCCCTCGGGAATTGTATAGCCAAGTATCTTATCCCTCGGTAATTGTATAGCCAAGTATCTTATCCCTCGGTAATTGTATAGCCAAGTATCTTATCCCTCTGTAATTGCATAGCCAAGTATCTTATCCCTCTGTAATTGCATAGCCAAGTATCTTATCCCTCGGGAATTGTATAGCCAAGTATCTTATCCCTCGGTAATTGTATAGCCAAGTATCTTATCCCTCGGGAATTGTATAGCCAAGTATCTTATCCCTCGGGAATTGTATAGCCAAGTATCTTATCCCTCGGGAATTGTATAGCCAAGTATCTTATCCCTCGGTAGTTGTATAGCCAAGTATCTTATCCCTCTGTAATTGTATAGCCAAGTATCTTATCCCTCGGGAATTGTATAGCCAAGTATCTTATCCCTCGGTAATTGTATAGCCAAGTATCTCATCCCTCGGTAATTGTATAGCCAAGTATCTTATCCCTCGGGAATTGTATAGCCAAGTATCTTATCGCCTCATCCTTCCACTGAAAGGGGAAGTCCTATTGACATAATTGTGCTTGCCCATCTGGAAGTGAGACATTCAGGGCAAACGATTATCTGATAGTCATAGGTGTGCGCAGCCTATTGCATTAGGGTGCGCACCGCAAAGCGAAAACATGAGTGTGTGTGTGTCAGTAGTTTATTTTAATTTTATTTATTTATTTTCTTTACAATTTAGTTTTTTTTTATTCGTTTTTACAATATTATATTTTATTATTATTATTTTTTTCATTTTATTTAGGAGCCCTGCTGGGGGGGCTTTGGGGAAATATCAGGGGTCTAGACAGGGACAGAGAAAGAGACTGAGGACAGAGATTCCCCAGTCCCTTTCTCTGCAGCCAGGCAGCAGGGGCAATCTGCACAGTACAGGGTGATTAGGGTGTGCCCAGGCACACCTTCCACCCTATGTGCGCACGGCTATGCTGGTAGTTCATTTTCAAATTGGATAGTTTATTGAATTGCTCGAGGGTCTTCAATAATGCCCCATACACACGGTTCGATGATCGCACGTACGATCGTGTCGAATCGTATGTTGGCTGTTGTATGCAGCATACTGACTGCACTACACGATCGTACGACCGCAGAAAGAACGTTCAGGTGCATGTAATTAGTATCCAGCCGTTCCTGACTTCTGAGCATGCGTGTTTTGCACAATACAACTTTGTTGTACCAACTTCTCTGTACACACGATACAACGGTCGTATGAGAGCTTGTTGGTACGACCAAGTTTTCTAGTCTGCTCATACAACACCCCTTGTACGACCGTCGTATGTTCGACTGTTCAAATCTCGCATACAAACGATCGATTTCGCATACAACGGTCGTTAGTACGACCTGTTGTATGCGATCGTCGAACCGTGTGTATGGGGCTTAAGTTAGGCAAGGATATCAAGGGGGATGAGAGAAAGAGTAGAACATTGTCCACAAACGCTGCAATCTTAAATTCCTGTTTGTGGATGGTTATGCCTGCGATATCTGGATTAGCCCTAATGCTGTGCAGTAGTGGTTCCAGCGTAAGGATGTACAGGGTGGGGGACAGTGGGCACCCCTGCCTTGTACCATCGTGAATGGAGAAAGCACTCGATAAGTGGCCATTAACTCTGACCCTAGCCGTCGATTTGGAATACTGGGTTAAAATAAAGGCCTGCATTCGTGCACCAATTCCTAGGGCTTGCAGAACTTCAGCCATATAGTCCCAGGCCACTCGATCAAACGCCTTCCCTGCATCCATAGATGAGAAAAAAAACCTTCTTGCTTTGTAGTTGTAAGCCAATGGTGGATGTTTAAGGCCTTCGTAGTATTGTCCCTGGCTTCCCTGCCAGGAACAAAGCCCACTTGGTCCAACCCTATCCAAGCTGGGAGGTGGCCAGCTAGGCGAGTGGCCAGAATTTTGGAGAAGAGCTTAACGTCAACATTAAGAAGCAAAATTGGTCTGTAATTTGCAACATTAGTTGGATCTTTATCCACTTTGGGTATCACTGAAATGTACGCTTCCAGCAGGCAAGTTGATGTGCATGGGGTAGTGGAGAGGGAGTTGAATGCTGGGGCCAGTAAGTCCACAAAACTCTTGTAGTACTGCGCTGAGAAGCCATCTGGACACGGACATTTACCTGGCTTTAAGGCTGCCTGCCATTGCTCTGTGAATAGGGGGGCTCTAAAGATTACATCTGATGTAAGGGGGGCTCTAATGGTGACATCTGATGTAAGGGGGGGCTCTAATGATAACATCTGATGTAAGGGGGAGCTCTAATGATAACATCTGATGTAAGCGGGGCCCTAATGGTAACATCTTATGTAAGGGGGGCTCTAATGGTAACATCGGATGTAAGGGGGGCTCTAATGGTAACATCTGATGTAAGGGGGGCCCTAATGGTAACATCTTATGTAAGGGGGGCTCTAATGGTAACATCGGATGTAATGGGTGGGGGGGCTCTAATGGTGACATGTGATGTAAGGTAGGTGCTCTAATGGTAACATCTGATGTAAGGGGGGCTCTAATGGTAACATCGGATGTAAGGGGGTGGGGGTGCTCTAACGGTGACATGTGATGTAAGGTGGGTGCTCTAATGGTAACATCTAATGTAAGGGGGTGCTCTAATGGTAACATCTAATGTAAGGGGGTGCTCTAATGGTAACATCTGATGTAAGGGGGTTCTCTAATGGTAACATCTGATGTAAGGGGGTGCTTTAATGGTGACATCTGATGTAAGGAGGCGCTCTAATGGTAACATCTGATGTAAGGGGTGCTCTAATGGTAACATATGATCCAAGCTAGCTAGCACCCACAAGTACTTATCTACACTATAGATGCCCGCGGTCTCTGTCTTCAAAAGGGCGGTTACGGAGGCCTGGTCACAGTCAAGACGGGCTTCACATTTGCTAGCTAGGCCGAAGAATCAAGTATTGTGCAGGAGTGGGGAACAAGGAGTTAACTGAGCAGCAAGTAGTGTGCTGGAGTGAAGAAGGAGTGTATATACTGGAAGTGTATATAGAAGGCCCCATTAAGAACTGTTTGATCCGTGGGCATCCCATAATCGTCCCTACCCTATCCAAGTTCAATCCCCTAATAAAAACACAAAAACAAATTACCGGCCTGTTTCTGTGACTCCGGATGTGATGAAAAAGTGTGACTGAGGGCAGTGTGATCAGGTGAACCATAACTTCCAGCAACCCCTATGGTGGAATGGCTACATTAATAAAGCCATGGTTTTAGGATAAAGCACTAGGTCTGTGCGCCCTCTCTGTCTTTTTATGGTCGCACATGGAAGGAGATTGCACAATGCAGGCAAAACATTTCCCAGCAGACTTAGCAGCTGGCCAGCAAAAGAAGCAAATTGTCCCGTCTAAAAATTCCGGTCAAAAACAGAGCCTTTTGTTGCACTCATTTGTAAATTGATGTGGAAGCCGCAACGCCCCGCCAAGGCTGTAGAGTGCGGCCCTAACTCTTTATTGCTTTCACTAAATATCCTATAAAGAGACCCAGTCACCACCTACAACTTTTCAATTTATGGGATTTTATTGAAACATAAATATATTTTATTTATCACTGGTATTTCTATAATGCTGACAATTTACACATTTATATTGCACATTCATATCAGCCCTCTTGGATTTTACAATCTATCGCCGGCCACAGAAGGATTGAACCTCAGCTGGTTCAGCAGAGACAGGCCTGAGATTCAATCCATCCACGGGCAGTCTGGTTGTACTGAAATCGATTGACTTGAGTACAACCAGCCTGTGGGATTT
>BLSH010454231.1:11779-26221 GCA_018402905.1 Glandirana rugosa
GGTTGGCAACACTGTAGAGGAGATTGTACAATCAGATTGTATAGTGAATGGTCAGATTTAGCAGTGTCTTGCTCATTAAAGTAAAGCCCCATACACACGGGACGACGATCGCACGTACGATCGTGTCAAATCGTATGTTGGCTGTTGTATGTAGCATACTGACTGCACTACACGATCGTACGACCACAGAAGAACGCTCAGGTGCATGTAATTAGCATCCGGCCGTTCCTGACTTCTGAGCATGCGTGTTTTGCACAATAAAACTTTGTCGTACCAACTGCTCTGTACACACGATACAACAGTCGTATGAGCGCTTGTTGGTACGACCAAGTGCTCATACAACTCCCCTTGTACGACCGTCGTATGTTCGACTGTTCAAATCGTGCATACGAACGATCGATATCACATACAACAGTCCTTAGTACGACCTGTTGTATGCGATAGTCGTCCCGTGTGTACGGGGCTTTACTGTACAATGGAAGAAACATGGGGGCCACCGTCTCCCTTCTGAAAATTTGGTTTGCCTGGCTGCCATGGTCATCCTCCAGCTCTTGGCTGCCGTGGTCATCCTCCAGCTCCTGGCTGCCGTGGTCATCCTCCAGCTCCTGGCTGCCATGGTCATCCTCCAGCTTCAGCTTCTGGCTGCCATGGTCATCCTCCAGCTTCAGCTTCTGGCTGCCAAGGTCATCCTCCAGCTCCTGGCTGCCATGGTCATCCTCCAGCTTCAGCTCCTGGCTGCCATGGTCATCCTCCAGCTCCTGGCTGCCATGGTCATCCTCCAGTTCCTGGCTGCCATGGTCATCCTCCAGCTCCTGGCTGCCATGGTCATCCTCCAGCTCCTGGCTGCCATGGTCATCCTCCAGCTTCTGGCTGCCATGGTCATCCTCCAGCTCCTGGCTGCCATGGTCATCCTCCAGCTTCTGGCTGCCATGGTCATCCTCCAGCTCCTGGCTGCCATGGTCATCCTCCAGCTTCAGCAGGCAGATTGGAGACAGCAGAGTCAAGTGTCCTTCTCTGTTCTTCCGGGTCGGTGATTGCACTGCTGAAGCTGGAGGATAAGCGTGACAGGCAGGCAGCTTGGATTTTCATAGGCGCCGTGTAGCGTTGCCACCTCATCCCTTTAAATCCGAACACATATGAATTACACAGGTTGTTCTGGGGCTGATTAAGGTGGTAATTAAACTCACTTGGTGCCCAGTGTTGCCAACCTCCCGCAGTGTTTTTTACTGGCAAAACATGGAAAATTTACTGGCGGAGCACAGTTTTTTACTGACAACCTGAAAAATAACATAACTCCTATTAAAAACGAAGACAATTGATATTCAAACACAACATGGAAACACTGACAATACCCATATCAAGTAGTTTGCCCGGTTTACACTTAAAAAGTCAGCACAGCATGACAAATTATCAGACCCTGATATTCATAGACAGTTGTAAAAATCAGAGATTTTTACAAACTGTCAGTAAATTTACTGACAGTTGGCAACACTGTTGGTGCCTCATCTGCATTAAATCAGCCTTAGAACAACCTGTGTAATTCATATGTGTTCGGGTTTAAAGGGATGAGGTGGCAACCCTAGCGCCATGGCAGTCTCTCTTGATTGCCCGCTCAGACGGTGTGTGCAGGATTCTGGCAGAGTTCAGTCTGAGCATAATCAAAGTCTTGCCCACACTTGTTCTGGCTTCATTGCCCACAGGAAGAGATGTCACTTCCTGTTCCTGGCCTTGCCGCAGTGCTCTGCAGACGCCGTGCCTGTGCTGAGGTCTCTCCGAGAGCCAGGGAGGAATTCTTCATTTATGGGGGGTGGTGCAGTCACAAAGTCAGCTGCAGTCGGGTGTGCTGGGACTTGTAGTTCCCCTTCTTCCTGGGAGTGCATGCTGCCATTTTTCCCCTCTGGAAATGCTCAATACCTGGCTGTTATGCTGATCCTCCTATGACCTGGAATACTTAAGCCGAATGAGCAAGTGTACCAGAAATGGCCGACCTTCACTGGCCGCATGCTTATTTGGGGGTTAGCAATACAGAAAATGTTAGAGAGATGGGGGGGTCACATAGCATTTTCAGCAGCTGACACTTCTGGGCGGATCCTGTTCCATATTTTCACATACTGTATGCTCACCTAGGAAGCTGTGTTTGTTCATTCGTGTGTTTAATAAAGTTGTTTTTTTTTTTTGCAGGTTTTGCTGAGATGCTGCTGTGTCTCCAAGGGAGGACTCTGCCCCTGGCCATACGGGTAAGTGGACGGTGCTTCTAGTCTTTGTGATCAGAGACGGCAGACATACTACAGGAGACGGTCAGAGACGGCAGACATAGTACAGGAGATGGGCAGAGACGGCAGACATAGTACAGGAGATGGTCAGAGACTTCAGGCATAGTACAGGAGACGGTCAGAGACTGCAGACATAGTACAGGAGATGGGCAGAGACGGCAGACATAGTACAGGAGATGGTCAGAGACTTCAGGCATAGTACAGGAGATGGTCAGAGACTGCAGACATAGTACAGGAGATGGGCAGAGACTTCAGGCATAGTACAGGAGATGGTCAGAGACTTCAGGCATAGTACAGGAGATGGTCAGAGACTGCAGACATAGTACAGGAGATGGGCAGAGACTTCAGACATACTACAGGAGATGGTCAGAGATGGCAGACATAGAACAGGAGATGGTCAGAGACTTCAGGCATAGTACAGGAGATGGTCAGAGACGGCAGACATAGTACAGGAGATGGTCAGAGACTTCAGGCATAGTACAGGAGATGGTCAGAGATGGCAGACATACTACAGGAGATGGTCAGAGACCTCAGGCATACTACAGGAGATGGTCAGAGACGGCAGACATAGTACAGGAGATGGGCAGAGACTTCAGGCATACTACAGGAGATGGTCAGAGACGGCAGACATAGTACAGGAGATGGTCGGAGACTTTAGGAATTTAATGTCCAATTGAAATTTCATTTAAAATCCACTAAATGCATTCCAGGTGCATTGAAACAAAAGGTGCGCACAGTCTTACAGGTTTTCTTTATAAAGTAGCCACAGCCTGAGTAGAAAAGCCTGTCCTCTGCCAGCATGCTGCAGAGTGGCATCCTTGCAGCGGTCACTCTGCAGAGGCTCAACACAACCCCTATAAGCCTCTCAGTTGAAAAGCTCCTGATCCCTGCTGATTGGAGTGCTCCACCTTTGATCCGAGGGGGGTGGTGCACGTTGGACCTGTACAGAGAGACCGCTGCTTCCACACAGAGAGCATGGGTGCCACTCTGCAGCATGCTGGCAGGGGACTGGCTTTTCTACTCAGGCTGTGCACACCTTTTGATTTGATGAACCTGACATGTACTTAGCCCATTTAAACGAACAGTCCAATTGGCTAGAAGCCAGTCTAAGCAAGAACATAAAAACACAGTTGGCAGGGGCCCGGGGGCTACATATTAAACTGCCAAAGGGTCACAGGTTGGGCACCAGGGGGTTAGAACCTCTGTCAAAATTGCTATTGGTGTTTGTGTCCCCATATGGAACGTTCTCCCTGACTTCCTGTCCCAGTGACCACACAGGAAATGAGGTTTCTGATTGGAGGAAATCTCTTTCCGATTACCTGATCTTCTGTTTCTCTTCCAGTTATTGAAGGACACTTCCCCGGTATGCAGACGGTGGTTGTTCTCTCCAGCAGCCTCCAGGTTTTACCAAAGACCTCCAACCTCCAGGCCCATCCCCATGGAGCCTCTTTTAGCCTTTAACGTCAGCACGAGGCTCGGCCTCCACACATCCAGCCAGCGGCAGACGAGGGAAGCCAAGGAAAGAATCCTTATTACCGCAGTGCAGAGTCGCTGGCAGGAAATAAAGAAGACCCCAAAGCCTGCGTTTATTCTGGGGGTCCTTGGGGCCACGCCCTTTATGGCGGTGCCGCTCACTATGTGCTCTATGCAGGTTTACCACCCGGGTATGGCCTCTGCACTGGTGCTGTATGGGGCCTGCATCCTGTCCTTCCTCGGTGGGGTTCGCTGGGGTTATACCCTCCCAGACAACAGCCCCGCCAGACCCAACTGGAGCAACCTGGTGATGGGCGCGGTGTTCCCTTACATGGCGTTCACCAGTCTGCTGTTGATGGAGAATATCAATGTGGCCATGGTAGGGTTGGGAATAGGATTTGGCATATCCTGGGCAGTTGATGTTTTTGGGATTAAAGATCTAAACTTGGCTCCCATAGCCCCCCTCTGGTATAAATGGCTGAGAATTCTGTTGACGTTCATCGTTTTGGCTTCCTTGGTCGTCACGCTGGAATGCTCGGGTCGTTATCCCGAAGTTCCGACAGCCAACCAAAACGCACCACAAGGACGTAGAAGAAAAAGATGAAATTCAGATTTAGTCCAGCCTCAAAAACTAGACTGCAAAGACCAGCAAACCAACAGAGGAGCCCTGTGCCTTTGTCCATAGATTGTGTCATCTGTCTGGAAACTCTGATACAGCCGGCTATGTTGGGGCCTTAAAAAAAAAAAAAAGGTTGGTTTCTTCCTTTGACCTAATAAAATTATATCTGAACTGTTCACTTGTGGTGTGGATCTTCTAGCTCAGATCAATAGCCAGCAAAGGGGACATTATTCAATACTGTTTGTAACATTTTAACCACTTGCTGCTTGCTGGGGCAATTTTTTAAATTCTTCACTTAGAACCCCCAAATATTATATACACTATATTACCAAAAGTATTGTGACGCCTGCCTTTGCATGCACATGAACTTTAATGGCATCCCAGTCTTAGTTCATGGAGTTAAATATTGAGTTGCCCCACCCTTTGCGGTTATAACAGCTTCAATTCTTCTGGGAAGGCTGTGCACAAGGTTTAGGAGTGTCTATGGGAATGTTTGACCATTCTTCCTGAAGTGCATTTGTGAGGTCAGGCACTGATGTTGGATGAGAAGGCCTGGCTTGCAGTCTCCGCTCAAATTCATCCCAAAGGTGTTCTATCGGGTTGAGGTCAGGATTCTGTGCAGGCCAGTCAGGTTCCTCCACCCCAAACTCACTCCTCCATGTCTTTATGGACCTTGCTTTGTGCACTGGTCCAAATCATTTGGTGGAGGGGAATTATGGTGTGGGGGTTGTTTTTCAGGGGTTGGGCTTGGCCCCTTAGTTCCAGTGAAGGGAACTCTTAAGGCGTCAGCATACCAAGACATTTTGGACAATTTCATGCTCCCAACTTTGTGGGAAGAGTTTGGGGATGGCCCCTTCCTGTTCCAACATGACTGCCCACCACTGCACAAAGCACATTATGCCAGTAATCCATTCATTTAATTCATCCATTCAAAAAAATGGAGGGGGGGGGGGTTTGTCACGGGTAAACCACCTCCCACATATGCATTTCATCTGCTTTTATGTTTGGCTGGAGTGTAGCATTAAAGTGGAACTACAGGCAAATATAAGAGATCCATTTATACCAGTCAGTGGCGCCCGGCCCACAAAGGGGCAAGGGCCGTCGCCACCCCCCCCCCAGCCTGCACCATCTGTGTGGCCAAGCACTGCGCGGAGGGGGTCCATCACACCCCAAGGCCTAAATTGGCAAGTTTTATATTGTCCTCCGACCCTGCGATGCGGGCGCATACCAGTGGCTTCTGGCTTCCCAGCCAATCAGGACAGGTATACTCAGAACCAGGAAGGGTGGGTGCAGACCTGGAAGGGTGAGTTTGTTAAAGTAAAGCAGCAAGATATGAGATCCATTTACAGTGGGGAAACATCAATAAACTTTCTATAGGATGAAGGTCTGGAGACTTCATGACCTTAATGTGCTTCTTCTTGAGCCACTCCTTTGTTGCCTTGGTGGTATGTTTTGGGTCATTGTCATGCTGGAAGCCCCATCCATGACCCATTTTCAGTGTTCTGGATGAGGGAAGAAGGTTCTCATCCAAGATTTTACAAGACATGGCTCCGCAATGCAGCAAAGTCGGCCTGGACCTTTAGCAGACAAACAGTCCCAATGCATAATGTTTCCACCTCCGTGCTTGACTGTAGAGAGGGAGTTCTTTGGGTCATAGTCAGCATTTTTCTTCCTCCAAACGCGGTGAGTTGATACCAAAGAGCTCAGTTTTGGTCTCATCTGACCACAGCACTTTCTCCTAATCCTTCTCTGAATCATTTAGATGTCCATTGGCAAACTTCAGACGGGCTGTACATGTGCCTTCTTAAGGAGGGGGACTCACGTTTGGAGAAAGAAAAATGCTGACTATGACCCTAAGACCACCATCCCTACAGTCAAGCATGGAGGTGGAAACATGAGGCTTTGGGGCTGTTTCTCTGCTAAAGGTCCAGGCCGACTTTGCCGCATTGAGGGGCCAATGGATGGGGCCATGTATTGTAAAATCTTGGATGAGAACCTTCTTCCCTCAGCCAGAACACCAAAGATGGGTCATGGATGGGTCTTCCAGCATGACAATGACCAAAAACACACCGCCAAGGCAACAAAGGAGTGGCCAAAGAAGAAGCACATTAAAGCGAAGTTCCACACTTTTTTTTTGTTTATTAAAAGTCAGCGGCTACAAAAAGTGTAGCTGCTGACTTTTAATAAACAGTAACTTACCTGTCTCCCGGTCCAGCGACGGCTGCTCCCGAAGCCTCGCTCATCTCCCCGCTCCTCCCAACGGCCCCCGCCATTCCTAGTGTGGGCACCCGGCCCGGCTTCACGGCCGGGCACCCACTGCGCATGCGCGAGTCGCGCTACGCATCCCTAGTGGCCAGGCAATCTTCTGGGACCTGTGACGTGTCCCAGAAGATTGCAAGGAGGGAGGGGCCGTCTAGGAGGAGAGGAGGAGTCGCCTAGGCGGCCCGAGGCGGAAGGTGGAAGAGGGACAGGAAGTCCCTCTGAAACCTGGGGACACACTCCCCCCCCCCCCCAAAAAAAAATTACATGCCAAATGTGGCATGTAAGGGGGCGAGGAGTGCTTAAAGCGGAAGTTCCATTTGTGGGTGGAACTCCGCTTTAAGGTCATGGAGTGGCCCAGTCAGTCTCCAGACCTTAATCCTATAGAAAATTTATGGAGGGATCTGAAACTTCGAGTTGCCAAGCGACAGCCAAGAAACCTTCAGGATTCAGAAGAGAGGACCAAAATGCCTCCTGAGATGTCTGCAAACCTGGGGGTCACCAACTACAAGAAACGTCTGACCTCTGTGCTGCCAACAAGGGTTTCTCCACCAACTACTAAGCCATATTTTGCTTGGGGATCAAATACTTATTTTACTCACTGAACCGCAACTCCATTTTATAACATTTGTATTGTGTGTTTTTTCTGGATTTTTGGTTGATATTCTGTCTCTATCATATAAAATACACCTAGGATAAAAATGATAGACCCTTCATTTCTTTGTAAGTGGTCTGCAGGGGATCAAATAATTATTTTCCTTACTGTACGCTGGTCATCCATTCATCAAAAATCAAAAAAAAAAATTCAGGGCTCATTGAAATTCCTCCATTATATGGGGGGGCGAGTTTGTCACAGGTAAACCAGCCCCCACATCATCTGTGTATTTGGATATCTGCCTGGAGTTCAGTGTTAAAGCAGAACTACAGACAGATATAAGAGACCCGTTTATACCACTCATCCATTCATAAATAAACACATTCAGGGCCCATTGACACCCCTCCATTATATGGGTGGGGGGTTGTCATTGATCGATGTGGCGGTATCACTCCACAATTACAGTTTATCATCACCCCGGCCGCGCAGATACACCAGTCTGGAGTCATTATCATATCATAATCTTTATTACAAAATCTCATCGCAATATAAAGTGTCCAGGTTTGCTTTTTATAAGAAATATTTTACACTTTTAATTCCAATAAATAAAACTAAATCTGATAATTCGATCGTCGTTGTGTAACATTTCACTGTAAGTCCCACGATAGCCGAGCCGGTCTCCGGAGGCAGGAAGTGATCTCAATCTGTAGTTTTGGGGTCACGCTGTCCTTAAATGACTGCCAATCTTCCAGCAGACGATATGCAAAGTGTTAGACCCCCCCCAAAGAGGTGGAGAGAGCAGCGAGCCCCGATATCCTGCGGGAACTATTGGAGGCCCATTTATAACAATAATCCATTCATAAAAAAATGGTGCAATCAGCGGAAATATTCTACATAATTTAGGCACCGCAAATGCGTTCTCAAGGCGTGCCGGCTCCTGGAATTTCTCTATGGAGTTTTAGGTACAGAACCTCCTCCCGCCAGACGAATCGCACTGTGTCCTCAATGGTGACCCCCGCCGAACCCCACAGCTGCCAGAAAGAGAAAGATCACATGGAGGGCGCCAACCTACAAAAGGAGTCCAAGGAGACCTTAAAGTGGTCGTCAACTCATGACAACCACTTTAAACTACAGGTAAGGCTATAATAAGGCTTAGCTGTAGGCCCCGGGAATATCTCCTAAACCTGCACGGTTCAGGAGATATTCCCTGTATCTGCGTGTGCCAACGTCATCTGGCACATGCGCACTGAAGAATCGGCACTCGGGGTGACCCAGGGTACCGTTTCTTCTGTTGACGTGCCATAAATGACGGCTCCTGTGCGCATGCGCGGGAGTGACATCAGCGCGGCTCCGCCAATCACAGCGCTTGAGCCCGCGCTGTGATTGGACGGAGCCCAGACCGCTGCAACAGCTTCATTCCAAGGTAAGTGCTTCATAATGAGCTGCATACTAGCTCATTATGCCTTTGCTTTGCAGGGTTTTTTTTTTGGGGGGGTGGACTTTACAACCACTTTAATAGTTCATCAAATGACCAAAAAAAAGAAGAAAAAAACCAACATGCTTCAGGGGGGTCTGAAAAATCCCCCTTTTAGGGCCGGTTCCCACCATAGAAACGCAGTCCAGATGCGTTACGGATGCTTTTCTACATGTGTGTTTTTGGTGCATTCCAGTGCGTTTTTGATGCGTTTTACCGCGTTCCACTACAGTTCAGTGCAGGAAAAATGCAGCATGTTCTACTTTTTTTTTTCTGGAACTGACCGTGTGAACGATGCCATTGAAAACTATATAACCTGCTTTCCATGCGTTTTTGATGCAGGAAAAAAAACGCACTGGACTGCATGTGGTGTGAACCGGCCCTTTCAATAAAAAAAAAAAAAAAAAAAAATACAATGGGAGAGATTTACTAAAACTGGATTGCTCGGAATCTGGTGCAGCTCTGCATGGGAGCCAATCAGCTTCAGCTTTTTCAGTGAAGCTTTGACAATAAAACCTGGAAGCTGATTGGTTGCTATGCAGAGCGGCAGCAGATTCTGTATTCTCCCGTAAATCTCTTCCACTGTGTTAAGGAGGGATCTCTTTAGAATACGTCAACACAATTTACATAGGATCTCATGTAATAATTATTACAATAAAGCAGTTTATAATATATACTGTATACAGATACGTGCGCAGTATTAACCAGTTGCCGACCGCCCGCCCGCCTTGGCTTGACGGCGGCAACTTGGCTCGTTATCGCGAAACGCTGACACCTGGCGGCAGCCATGAGAATGAGTATTGTGAGCGCCACCAGAGCAACAGAACGGAGGTCGGTGTAAGTAAACACATGGATCTCCGTTCTGAGAGAGGGGGAAGGGCTGTGATCGCAGGCTTCCTGTATATGGGAGCCATGATCACTCCCCTCCCCCTGCCAGCCCCCATACAGTTAGAATACAGTGAGGGAACGCAGTTAACCCTTAGATCTCCCCCTCCAGGTTAACCCCTTCACTGCCAATGACATTTACACAGTAATCAGTGCATTTTTATAGCACTGATCGCTGTATAAATGCCAATGGTCCCAAAAAAGTGTAAAAAATGTCCGACATGTCCGCTGCAATATCGCAGTACCGATAAAAATTGCAGATCGCCGCCATTACTAGTAAAAAATAAAATGTAAAAACATCAGAAATGTATTCTCATGGTTTGTAAACGCAGCAAATAATGCATACACAGTGCCTTGAAAAAGTATTCATACCCCTTGAAATTTCCCACATTTTGTCACGTCACAACCAAAAACGTAAATGTATTTTATTGGGATTTTATGTGATGGAGAAACACAAAGTGGCCATAATTGTGAAGTGGAAGGAAAATGATAAATGATACAAATAAATCTGTGAAAAGTGTGTGTGTGTGGGGGGGGGAGGGGCATTTGTATGGCGCCCCCTTTACTCCGATACCCCTTATTAAAATCTAGTGGAACCAATTACCTTCAGAAGTCACATAATTAGTAAATAGAGTCACCTGTGTGTCATTTAATCTCAGTATAAATACAGCTGATCAATGAAGCCTTCAGAGGTTTGTTAGAGAACCTCAGTGAACAAACAGCATCATGAAGGCCAAGGAACACACCAGACAGGTCAGGGATAAAGCTGTGGAGAAGTATAAAGCAGGGTTAGGTTATAATAAAATCTCCCAAGCTTTGAACATCTCACGGAGCTCTGTTCAATCCATCATCGGAAAATGGAAAGAGTATGGCACAACTGCAAACCTACCAAGGCATGGCCGTCCACCTAAACTGACCGGCCGGGCAAGGAGAGCATTCATCAGAGAAGCAGCCAAGAGGCCCATGGTAACTCTGGAGGAGCTGCAGAGATCCACAGCTCAGGTGGGAGAATCTGTCCACAGGACAACTATTAGTCGTGCCCTCCACAAATCTGCCCTTTATGGAAGAGTGGCAAGAAGAAAGCCATTGGTGAAAGAAATCCATAAGAAGTCCGGTTTGCAGTTTGTGAGAAGCCATGTGGGGGACACAGCAAACATGAGGAAGAAGGTGCTCTGCTCAGATGAGACCAAAATTCAACTTTTTGGCCAACGCTATGTGTGGTGGAAAACAAACACCCCCACACTTTTGTATCATTTATCATTTTCTTTCCACTTCACAATTATGGGCCACTTTGTGTCGGTCTATCGCATAAAATCCCAATAAAATACATTAACTTTTTTGGTTCTCGCATGACAAAATGTGGGAAATTTCAAGGGGTATGAATACTTTTTCAAGGCACTGCATATATATATATATAAAATTTGTATTTATTAGGGATGCACCGATACCGGATTTTTATCGGCACAAGTACTGATACTTTGCGGTGGGATTTGCGCCCAAACAAAATGAACGGAGGCAAATCGCACTGCAAAGAATCGCATGCAATGTGAACAGGAATGCGGTCCGAATCGCATGCGGTTGAGAGAGAAAGAAATTTCCTTTATTGTAATCATTTAGACCCCTTTCACACTGAGGCGCTTTTCATGCGCTTTCACGCTAAAAAAAGCGGCTGAAAAGCTCACGAAAATCTATTTCCATTAAAATCAATGAATGCTTTCACACTGGGACAGTGCGCTGAAAAAAAACGCCCCTCTACATTGAAATGAATGGAAAGCTCTTCAAAAGCTCCTGGAAAGCTCTTCAAAAGCGCTCAGTGTTTTACTGGCGGTTTAGAAGCGCCTCAATGTGAAAGGGGCTTTAAATATTTTACCCGGATAATGCTGATGCATTCTAAAGAGATCACTCCTTGCTGCACTATATAGTTTTGTATTTTATTGTATTGTATCCTTATTGTAGCCCAGGTGAAGAGCGGATGTTCAGACCCCTGAAGCACATTGGAATTTTTCATTTTTTTTTCAGTTTTATTATTATTATTTATTGAACAATTAAACTTTCTTTGGACTCATTTGTGGGTTGGCGCTCTTCATGCTATATTTCTCCTTCTGGATTCCGCCTACCCCAGGTAGGGTGACCCCAATCTCACCGGGGCCATTGAGCCTTATAACTTGTTTTGCAAAATCGCACCACTGGGACCATTAGAATTCCATGAGCCTCTCTGATACCCATTCTGTACCCCACGGCTGGGTCCTGTGGGGGAGATTTACTAAAACTGGAGAGTGCAAAATCTGGTGCAGCTTTGCATGGTGGCCAATCAGCTTCCAGGTTTTTTTCGTCAAACCTTAATTAAAGAAGCTGGAGGTAGAAGCTGATTGGCTCCCATGCACAGCTGAACCAGATTTTGCACTCTCCAGTTTTAGTAAATCCCCCCCCGCAAGGCCCTTTTCACACGGGGCGGATCTGTTTTGATGGACTCCGCTAGCTCAGCAGGGAATCGATCCGTTGGCCCCTGCTGAGCCGGTGGATGACAAGTCCGTCTCCGCTCACTGTGTAGAGACGGACCTATCAGAGCCCCGCTGTCCTCTATGGGAAGATCGAATGAAAACGGACCGCATGGCGGCTTTCATCTGATCCCATCCACTGGACAGATGGTGAACGTATCGTATTGCCATCTGTCCGTTTTCAGTGGATTTTGTCGGATCGAATGGCAGGCAGGTGTCAGCTGACACATCTCTGCTGACAACCGCCTGCCCATTAAAGTCAATGGGTGGCCCGCTCAGAAAAACGACAGGCGGATCCGAGTGGGCCGATCGTGTGAAAGGGGTCCAAGTCTACTTCAGTCCCATCGGCGTCTGTACATAGACAACGCTTTCACACCAAACAGTCTAATCAGTGAGGACCACCTTGTCCTAGGCTGAACCAATTACCCAGAATGCCAGGCACACAAAGCTTATGGCAGCTCAAAAACCTATCCTTTGAGATCTATAGGGGTGGGGACACCATTGCTGACCCCCAATTGAAAATGCTGGTTCCCTGGCTGTTTCAGGTTGCAATGCTTTCTCTGTCACCGACGCGGAAGAAGGATGCTGATCAGAAAATCCGGCAGAGCTCCTGATCTGCATGCTTGTTCCCGGTTGTGACTCCAGATACTGAAACTTTTGGATCAGTATGACAGCCAGGTAAGAAGTATTTTCAGAACCTCAGCAATGACAGCTTTCATACTTTCCTAACAGAGGTTTACATTAAAAGGACCATTAACATTTAGAGGCCACATTGTGTGAAGTAGCGACTAATACAATTTGTAGGGATGTCAATGTTCTGTATAGTGGTTTACATGTTTGGACTTTGCTGGGCAGCCAATGGCTGAGCTACTCAACAGGGCAACAAATATAAACTCCAGCAATCCATTAAGAAGTTATTTTAAAAAAAAAGTCCTTTCACTTCTGTCCCTGGTACCCCTGGGGTCACATGACCAGAAATTCCCCAATCAGCAGCTACCTCTGTAATCCCCTGGGGTCAGATGACCAGAACTTGCCCTAATCAGCAGCTACCTCTGTATCCCCTTGGGTCACATGACCAGAACTTTCCCCAATCAGCAGCTACCTCTGTATCCCCTTGGGTCACATGAGCAGAACTTTCCCCAATCAGCAGCTACCTCTGTATCCCCTGGGGTCACATGAACAGAAATTCCCCAATCAGCAGCTACCTCTGTATCCCCTGGGGTCACATGAACAGAAATTTCCCAGTCAGCTGCTACCTCTGTATCGCCTGGGGTCAC
Organism: Glandirana rugosa; assembly: GCA_018402905.1. Lineage (NCBI taxonomy): Eukaryota > Metazoa > Chordata > Amphibia > Anura > Ranidae > Glandirana > Glandirana rugosa. The sequence continues at coordinate 25,133 of BLSH010454231.1, forward strand.
ATGACCAGAACTTTCCCCAATCAGCAGCTATCTCTGTATCCCCTTGGGTCACATGACCAGAACTTTCCCCAATCAGCAGCTACCTCTGTATCCCCTGGGGTCACATGACCAGAAATTCTCCATCTCGCTATACATCTGACCATTTGCGCAGTTTGCATCTGGTGTTATCTGGCCTGATCCCAGCCACGTCTCCCAATCGGTAAATGGCGCGGTGGGGGTCACAAAACGGCCAGGCTGCCCTCGCAGCGGCTGGTGATCATGCTGCCGATCTCAGTCCAGGTGTCCGTGTGCGGGTTGTAAACTTCAACGGAGTCCGAAGTCACGGGGGCGGAGAAATTGTGGAGGATGGCCCTGCCGCCCGCCGCGTACAGCAGTCCGTTCACGCTGATCACCGATACGCCGGCCCGGGGAAACTTCATTGGTGCCACTTCTGCCCACAGCTCCTGTGACCGAAAACATAAACCGCAATGAAAATACAAAACTAAAAAGTGAAATACTAAATGCAAGAACAATCAGATCATAGGATATCATTCAATCTGTAAGGTGGAAGTTTATATATTATAAAAGATTAGGTAAGAAAATAGAGTGGGGAAAATACTGATTGGCTCCCCTGCAGGTTGTGTAAGTTTGCCTGCTTACGATGGTCATTGGGAAGAATGCTCCTCACACTTGTGGTCAGTGGGAAGAATGCTCCTCACACTTGTGGTCAATGAGAAGAATGTTCCTTACATTGGTGATCAGTGGGAAGAATGCTCCTTACATTGGTGATCAGTGGGAAGAATGTCCCTTACATTGGTGATCAGTGGGAAGAATGTCCCTTACATTGGTGATCAGTGGGAAGAATGCTCCTTACACTTGTGGTCAGTGGGAAGAATGTTCCTTACATTGGAGATCAGTGGGAAGAATGTTCCTTACATTGGTGATCAGTGGGAAGAATGTTCCTTACATTGGTGATCAGTGGGAAGAATGTTCCTTACATTGGAGATCAGTGGGAAGAATGTTCCTTACATTGGAGATCAGTGGGAAGAATGTTCCTTACATTGGTGATCAGTGGGAAGAATGCTCCTTACATTGGTGATCAGTGGGAAG
>BLSH010454231.1:44402-54898 GCA_018402905.1 Glandirana rugosa
AACGACTCTCAAGTCGTGCTGACATCAAAATAGTCCCTGCATTACTTTGGCCCAACGTTGATGCAACTTGAGGTCCATAGACTTCAATGTTAAACCCTCAAAGTCGCATGCAAATGGCAACTGGATAAAATAGATGCGATTTCTGTACTATTTCTGTATGACTTTGGAATATGTTTTCATTGTGCCAGAGTTGCAACAAAGTTGGACCAAAGACGTACCGATCCCAAATCGCGGCAAAATTGCGTCAAGAGTGAAAGGGGCCTAAAGAGGACCTGTCATGCTTTCTTGTTATCACAAGAGATGCTTACATTTCTTGTGATAGGAATTAAAGTGATATATATATATTTTTTAAAAAAGGACAGTGTAAAAAAAAAAAAAAAAAAAAAAAAAAAAAAATGTATAAAATAAACGCATACGTAGGTCATGCAGTCATATGTAAATGGCGATTGTGCCACACATCTTCGCAGCAATACCTGACGTTAGAGAGAGAGAGAGCAATAATTCTAGCACTGGACTTCCTCTGTAACTCTAAACTGGTAACCTGTAAAAAAATTGAAGATTTTTTAGTACCGTAGTTTGTCGCCTTTCCATGAGCGGGCGCAATTTTAAAGCCCAACATGTCAGGTATTCTATTTAAAAAAAAAAAAAAAAAAGGGGTTATATATTAGAGTTGCTCTAGATTTGAGGGGAAGCACTAAAATGAGGGGAAGCTCTGCTGATTTTCTATCATCCAATCATGTGCAAGCAAAAATGCAGCTTTGGGCTTATGGCCCGGTTGCGGTCTGCCAAGAGAGCGTCCCAGCATTATTAGGCTTATGAGTGGTGGTCATAACTCTTGATTGATATATAAAGAGGTCTGTCTGTTAACCACTTTCCGCCCGCACTATAGTGGATTGATGGCCAGGCGGTGGCTTTCCTGTTCTGAGTGGACATCATATGGCATCCTTCAGAACGTGCCACTGGTGCGCGCCCCCAGGGGCTTGCAGTGCGGGAATCTGTGGTACGGTGTGTCCCTCGAATACACTGCATCACCGATCAAGGTAAAGAGCCTGTGACGTAGGCTCTTTACCATGTGATCAGCTGTGTCCAATCACAGCTGATCACAGTGTAAATAGAAAGTGCCGGTTATCAACATTCCTCTTCTCCTCACACTGACAGCGCATGAGGAGAGAAGAGCCAATAAGCATCTTTCCTCATAGGGGAGATCAGTGATAAATGATGCCCATCAGTGATGCCTGTCAGTGGCCACTAGTGATGGAACTCAGCGCCGCACATCAGTGCCGCCTATTAGTGCCTATCATTGCCCATCAGTGCTGCCTATCATTGTCCATTAGTGTCGCCTATCATTGTCCATTAGTGTCGCCTATCATTGCCCATCAGTGCTTATCATTGCCCATCAGTGCCAACTATCAGTGCCTATCATTGCCCACTAGTGCCGGCTACCAGTGGCTATCATTGCCACCTATCATTGCCCATCAGTACCACCTACCAGTGCCTATCAATGCCCATCAGTGCCGCCTACCAGTGCCTATCATTACCACCTATCATTGCCTATCAGTACCGCCTCCCAGTGCCTATCATTGCCCATCAGTGCCACCTATCAGTGGCCATCAGTGCCGCCTACCAGTGCCTATCATTGCACATCATTGCCGCCTACGAGAGCCTATCATTGCCCATCAGTGCCACCTCGTCAGTGCCCGTCAGTGAAGGAGAAAAATTACTTATGTACCAAACTTTATGGCAGAAACTAAGAAGAATTTTTTTTTATTTTTCAAAATTTTTGGCCTTTTTTCATTTGTTTAGCAAAAAATAAAAACCCCATTAAAATCCCACCAAAAGAAAGCTCTATCTGTCTCAATAAATGACAAAAATGTTGTTTGGGTACAGCATGGCACGGCCGCGCAATTGTCATTCAAAGTGTGACAGCGCTGAAAGCTGGTCTGGGCAGGAAGGGGGGTGAAAGTGCCCGGTATTGAAGTGTTTAAGATTGATCTACCTATCCTTGAGGTCCACCCTCTGACCTGGCATTTTAAAGCAACTTGTTTCAGAGATTAGTTTAGAAAGTGGAACAGAGGGAAGTGTGGCTATGGAGTTGGAGCTTAGAGAGCCCTCCTATATATGGCTCACCCATGGCATAGATGGCTCCGTGGCAGGCACAGACCCCAAGGCCACAGCGTGGCTGGGTCATGGATGGGGCGGTGGTCCACTGTTTGGTGATCGGGTCATAGCACTCCACGCAGTCAAAAATCATGGAGTCCTTTTCACCTGAAAAGGAAATGTCTGTTAATTTTTTAGGAGACAACCCCTGAATGGAGAGACAAAATCTTTTTCTAACGATAAGAGGGACATTAGATATCAGAGTACAGGTGTCTCCTTTTTTTTTATCTTGGACGGTACCTCCAACCACGTAGATCTTCCCCTCCAGAACGACGGTGCACATCCCACTGCGGGCTTGGTGCAGAGACGATACTGTGCTCCAGTACTGGCTGAACGTATCGAACCGCTCCACGCAGCTCAACGCCCGGCTGTCGAGCCAGCGTCCTCCCTGCAGGCGGGTGTATCCCCCTAGGTGAGAGAAGAGCCGAGCACTGCAAGCATGTTCATACACAGTCCATTTCTGAATATAGGAACTTGGCTACAGAGGCAAAACAGGCACTGAGTATGCAGCAAGCCTACAGCAGACACAAATATTACCAGTCTTGTATGGTTGGATAAAGACAGATGGAAAAAATCAAATATTTGGTTTTCCCAGATATCCATTTGATGTTCCCTTTAGTGCTGCTCACATATGCAAAGGTTGAAGTCACAGAATATAAACCAGTGGAGGGATCGGCAGAGAGGGGTGGAAGACACTGAGTGGAAATCATTGGAGGGATTGACAGAGAGGGGTGGAGGACACTAAATGGATGCCAGTGGTAGGATTGGCAGAAAGGGATGGAGGACACTGAGCTAAGGCCAGTGGAGGGATTGGCAGAGAGGGGTGAAGGACACAGTGAAAATCATTGAAGGGATTGTCAGAGAGGGGTGATGGGCACTTAGTAGAAGCCAGTGCAGAGATTGGAAGAGAGGGACGGTGGCCACTGAATGGACGCCAGTGGAGGGATTGGCAGAGGGGGCTGGAGGACACTGAATGAAGGCTAGTGGAGGGATTGGTAGAGAGGGGTGGAGGACACTGAATGGAGGCCTGTGGAGGCATTGGCGTAGAGTGGTGGAGGACACTAAATGGATGCCAGTAGTAGGATTGGCAAAGATGGGTGGAGGTCACTAAATGATAGCCAGTGGAGGGATTGGCAGAGAGGGGTGAAGGACACTGAGTGAAAATCATTGAAGGGATTGTCAGAGAGGGGTGTTGGGCACTAAGTAGAAGCCAGTGCAGAGATTGGCAGAGATGGTGGCCACTAAATGGACGCCAGTGAGAGATTGGCAGAGAGGGGTGGAGGACACTGAATGGGGGCCAGTGGAGGGATTGGCAGAGAGGGGTGGAGGACACTGAATGAAGGCCAGTGGAGGGATTGGCAGAGAGGGGTGGAGGACACTGAATGGAGGCCAGTGGAGGGATTGGCGTATAGGGGTCGAGGACACTAAATTGGCAAAGATGGGTGGAGGTCACTAAATGGAAGCCAGTGGAGGGACTGGCAGAAAGGGATGGAGGACACTGGGGTAAGGCCAGTAGTGGGATTGGCAGAGAGGGTGAAGGACACTGAGCTGAGGCCAGTGGAAGGATTAGCAGAGAGGGGTGAAGGACACTGAGTGAAAATCATTGAAGGGATTGTCAGAGAGGGGTGTTGGGCACTAAGTAGAAGCCAGTGCAGAGATTGGCAGAGATGGTGGCCACTGAATGGACGCCAGTGAGAGATTGGCAGAGAGGGGTGGAGGACACTGAATGGAGGCCAGTGGAGGGATTGGCAGAGAGGGCTGGAGGACACTGAATGAAGGCCAGTGGAGGGATTGGCAGAGAGGGCTGGAGGACACTGAATGGAGGCCAGTGGAGGGATTGGGAAAAAGGGGGGGCGGAACACTGGATGGAAAACAGTGCAGAGAGTGGTTGGTAAGGCATAAGAGTCTGGCAGCAGCATTTGTGATAGATGAAAACAGGAATAGCCTATACTGTATAGATGGGGGTTAATGTGAAGGGAGTTGCAATAGTCAAGGCAAGAGATAACCAGGGTGTGAATTAGAAGCTTTGTGGGGTCATTGGTTAAGGAGGAGTGAATTCTGGAAATGTTATGGAGGTGAAAGCGGCAAGATGTGGTCAGTGATTGGATTTGGGGCTCAAAGGAGAGGTCAGGTTCAGGATTACAACAAGCACCTGGGCCTGAGAAGAGGAAAGGATGGTTGTGCTATTAATCTCTGTTAAAACGTTCAGGGAGGGGAGGTGTGAGAAATATTAGGAGCTTGGTTTTTGAAAGATTGACATGGCGTGACCTCCGTACCGATATGTCTATTAGTAAATTAGTGATGGGCAAGGAGACTGAAGAGGAGAGGATAAGTGTAAAGACATAGATTTGTGTGCCATCAACCTAGAGATGATATTGGAATCCAAGTGAGGTTATCAACTGACCAAGGGAGGAGGTGTAGATAGAAAATAGAAGGGGTTCCAGGATGAACCCTGGACGGAACCCCTACAGAAAGAAGGAGAGGAGGAGGTAGAGTTGTAGGTAACACTGAAGGAGTGCTTAGATAGGTAGGAGGAGAACCAGGAAAGAGTCATGGTGGCCAAAGGAGGCTTTTTTTTTATTTTTAAAGGAGGAGCAGGTGGTCAACTGTGTTGAAGGCACCAGAAAGGTCTAAAAGTATGAGTACAGAATGGTGACCATTGGCTCTTATGGTTAAGAGTGGACCATCTCAAAGCGGTAACATGGACTTAGTATACTCATTGGATTTAGCAATTGGTAAGTCAGTAGTAGGTTTCAGTAGGGCAGTTTCTGTAGAATGTTGTGGCTGAAAGCCAGACTGGTAAGGAGTTTAAATGATCAGTGAGGGGGCAGCTCAGGCAGTTGGCGACTAGGTGTTGGAGGTAAGTGAAAGCATGGATATGAACTATGGCATTTTATGATGACATCCATGTAGTATTTATCACTGCTTACCAATCGCGTAGAGGAATTTGCGAGCTTTCCTCCGAGGCCACACGCGGGATGGCTGCAGGAAGTTGCAGAGTTTGCGGTCCTTGGGGGACTGGCTGGGTTCACAGTATTCCCTCAGAAGCGTCTGCAGCGCCACCCGCAGGCTGAAGTCTGTTACGTCTAGAAAGACAGACACAGATTCAAGACTCTGGATAGCTCCCCAATTACAACCCCCCGATACCCAGGACATCTGCCAGGGGTTCAGCTTTAAGAAGACAGAGCTACATATTGTAGTACAAGGCTCTATTTTTCTGATTTGATAAATGATCTGAAGACAAGTCACTTCCTTACCTTCAATGTCCTTCTGCAGCCTCTGAGGTGGCAGCAGGGGGAACCTCACGGGTTCCATGACCTCCACCACGTGCCTCTTGCGTGTCGCCGTGTCCCTCTGCAGCCATGCCATGGCGGCGGCGAACACCTGGTGCTCGTCCTCGATGCAGAGCTCCTCGCTGCGCAGGAGGCGAGTCAGCTGGTCTTTGGTAAGGTTCAGGAACTCGTCGCCTTGTTTCACTTCTGGGAAGTGAGCGTGGATGTAGCTCTCTGTGAACTCCACCAGAGGCTGACAGGCCAGCTGTTCCGCGAACTGGAAGAAGCCGACGCAATTGGCCGGCTCAATCTGCTCCTTTAAGAAGTCGCAGCACAGCGCCACTACGTCGTTCAGCTGCATCATGTCGGCTGCCACCATCAGTCCCTGCACATTCTCTGCACTGATATGAACCGAACCTGGAGGAAATATTCCCAAACAAGACACAGTATCAAAATTAAAAACGAAACTCCAGGAAAAGGAATCATATTCTGTCAATCCAGTTCTGAGATTTGCACAGCTCTGTCACAAAGTGCAGCCAGCTGGTGACCTGACTGTTCTCTGTTGCAGTCAGTGAGGCGTAGGCAACCTTTGAGAGGATCTACAACATGCAAGAAATAAAAAAATAATCGGGGTTTAGCATCCTTTTGTCAGTGTCAGTAGACCAGTGGATGGTGTCAGAGAGGATGGCGTCAGTAGGGCAGAGGACGGTATCAGTAGGGCAGAGGACAGTATCAGTAGGGCAGAGGACGGTGTCAGTAGGGCAGAGGACGGTATCAGTAGGGCAGAGGACGGTGTCAGTAGGGCAGAAGACGGTGTCAGTAGGGCAGAAGACGGTGTCAGTAGGGCAGAAGACGGTGTCAGTAGGGCAGAGGTTGGTGTCAGTAGGGCAGAGGTTGGTGTCAGTAGGGCAGTGGAGAGTGTCAGTAGGGCAGAGGACGGTGACAGTAGAGCAGAGTATGGTTTCAGCGGGGCAGAGGTTGGTGTCAGTAGAGCAGAGGATGGTGTCAGCGGGGCAGAGGACGGTGTCAGTAGTATTTTTTTTTTTCTACAGATTTTAAAACAGTTGGGGGGGCTTTGGTGAAATAAACAGACCCCTGATGTCTCACTTTTGAGACAGAGAAATCAGTTGCACAGAATCAACAAACAGGAAGAGCTCTGCACTGTCTCCTTGTTCATTCACAGTTTACTATGCTTTAGTTATGAATGAACACAATGAGTAATCGGTATAAACCAGGAAGGGGGCTGGTAAAAGAGAGAAGCAGCTGTCAGGGAGTGTAACTCTCTAATATGTATGTACATTATCTCACAAAAGTAAGTACACCCTCCACATTTTTGTAAATATTTTATTCTATCTTTTCATGTGACAACACTGAAGAGCTGACACTTTGCTACAATGTAAAGTAGTGAGTGTACAGCTTGTATAACAGTGTAAATTTGCTGTCCCCTCAAAATAACTCAACACACAGCCATTAATGTCTAAACCGCTGGCAACAAAAGTGAGTACACCCCTAAGTGAAAATGTCCAAATTGGGCCCAAAGTGTCAATATTTTGTGCGGCCACCATTATTTTCCAGCACTACCTTCACCCTCTTGGGCATGGAGTTCACCAGAGCTTCACAGGCTGCTACTGGAGACATCACAGAGCTGGTGGATGTTAGAGACCTTGTGCTTCTCCACCTTCCGTTTGAGGAGCCCCACAGATGCTCAATAGGGTTTAGGTCTGGAGATGCTTGGCCAGGCCATCACCTTTACCCTCAGCTACTTTAGCAAGGCAGTGGTCATCTTGGAGGTGTTTGGGGTCGTTATGTTGGAATGCTGCCCTGCGGCCCAGTCTCTGAAGGGAGGGGAAGCTCTGCTTCAGTATGTCACAGTGCATGTTGGCATTCATGGTTCCCTTAATGAACTGTAGTTCCCCAGTGCCGGCAGCACTTATGCAGCCCTAGACCATGACACTCCCACCACCATGCTTGACTGTAGGCAAGACACACTTGTCTTTGTACGCCTCATCTGGTTGCCGCCACACACGCTTGACACCATCTGAACCAAATAAGTTTATCTTGGTCTCATCAGACCACAGGGCATGGTTCCAGTAATCCATGTCCTTAGTCTGCTTGTCTTCAGCAAACTGCGGGCTTTCTTGTGCATCATCTTTAGAAGAGAATTCCTTCTGGGATGACAGCCATGCAGACTAATTTGATGCAGTGTGCGGCGTATGGTCTGAGCACTGACAGGCTGACCCCCCCACCCCATCAACCTCTGCAGCAATGCTGGCAGCACTCATACGTCTATTTCCCAAAGACAACCTCTGGATATGACGCTGAGCACTTGCACTCAACTTCTTTGGTCGACCATGGTGAGGCGCTGTTCTGAGTGGAACCTGTCCTGTTACACCGCTGTATGGTCTTGGCCACCGTGCTGCAGCTCAGTTTCAGGGTCTTGGCAATCTTCTTGTAGCCTAGGCCATCTTTATGTAGAGCAACAATTCTTGTTTTCAGATCCTCAGAGTTCTTTGCCATGAGGTGCCATGCTGAACTTCCAGTGACCAGTATGAGAGAGTGAGAGCGATAACACCAAATTTAAGACACCTGCTCCCCATTGCCACCTGAGACCTTGTAACACTAATCAGTCACTTGGCACCGGGGAGGGAAAATGACTAATTGGGCCCAATTTGGACATTTTCACTTAAGGGTGTACTCACTTTTGTTGCCAGTGGTTTAGACATTAATGGCTGTGTGTTGAGTTATTTTGAGGGGGCAGCAAATTTACACTGTTATACAAGCTGTACACTCACTACTTTACATTGTAGCAACGTGTCATTTCTTCAGTGTTGTCACATGAAAAGATAGAATAAAATATTTACTAACATGTGAGGGGTGTACTTACTTTTGTGAGATACTGTATGTATGTATGCTCGTCACACACATAGGGCAGCCTCTTACCTGAGTATATAAAATCCAGCAGAAGCTGGAAGCTGTTGGGTTCCACTTCCTGAATCAGTACCACGTCATCGGAGGACTCCCTTAACCCCCCAGACAGTAGAGCCGCGAAGTAGGGGCTGCTGGCCGCCAAAACCAACTTGTGCACCGAGAAGAGCACGGGGCCGACTCGTATCTGGAGGTCACAGAACTCCTGCTGCTGCCTCATTTTGTTCATCTGCTGCAGGACGAGTTGTGCGTGTTTATCAACCGAGCGCCGCGAGCCAACCGATCCGACTGCACACATCGCATCCATTCCACAGACTGCAGAGAGGACCTGTGAGGAGGAATCACACCAATCACTGCAGACATGATACAGGAGATGGTCAGAGACTGCAGACATATTACAGGAGATGGTCAGAGACTGCAGACATATTACAGGAGATGGTCAGAGACTGCAGACATAGTACAGGAGATGGTCAGAGACTGCAGACATACTACAGGAGATGGTTAGAGACTGCAGACACAGTACAGGAGATGGTCAGAGACTGCAGACATAGTACAGGAGATAAGAGACTGCAGACATACTACAGGAGATGGTCAGAGACTGCAGACATAGTACAGGAGATGGTCAGAGACTGCAGACATACTACAAGAGATGGTCAGAGACTGCAGACATAGTACAGGAGATGGTCAGAGACGGCAGACATGGTACAGGAGATGGTTAGAGACTGCAGGCATGGTACAGGAGATGGTCAGAGACTGCAGACATGGTACAAGAGAGACAGGGGATATGCTGCAGGAGACAGAGAGAAGACATAAGTTACATGGGACTGCCATATCACAGTATACAATGAATGAGCAGTCTATATGCAGAGTGCGGATTGGAAGTGTCAGTTGTTGTCAGTTTTGGGGCCTCATTTACACAAGTGGCAGTTGGTCTGCTATTTACCCCCCACATAAGATGTACACTGCCCCCTGGGGGAGGGGGGTACATACTGTCAGGATCACAGTGCAGGGGGGCAGTAGAAACAACACAGTGGGTTGCATTTCCCGGGCAGTACCGCCGCCCAGCGCGACCCATGCACATGGATGGGGGCCGCGCTGCAAGTGGTTTCGGCGTCGTATTCCAATATAAAATCCCAATTCAGCTGGGATAAAGGGATCCGAGGAGCCGGCGGGGTCACCTCCCCAATGATTGGCTGCTGCTGCTGCTCCACCGCCCCCTGCACAGCGATCCACCGCCGGGTGCTGACCGTGTGAATGAGGCCGCAGGCAGGGTCGGGGGGGTTTTATGTAGAAAAATAAAAGGCGTTGTAGTCAGGGGGGAATGGTGGGAAATCTACAACTGGAAATTAAAACAGAATGTATTTTTTTTACTATTAAAAAAAAAAAAAAAAAAAAAAGAGATTTCCATGAATATTTCCCTCCAAATGTTGGAGCGTCTACCAGCCTGCTGTGGGGGGGGGGGGGGCTTCCTATCCCGGTGACCACACAGGACATGGGAGGAAATGTGTCACAGTGGGGACACCGACTGCCATAAACACCCCTGACAGCGGTCCTGAGCCTTTGGCCAGAACTGGGAGGTCACGGGGGGTAATTCCGCAGAAAGAGGACTCGGGGAGCTCTGTGTTCCATATTCATATCTTCCCCTCCCCCATTCTATAAACCATCCATCCCCTCCATCCCAGGATCAGAGCCGGTCATGTGACCTACCTGCCTCCTCCGATCCCAGCCGGACTGACGTCACTTCCCCCTAGAGCAGAGGGAGGCCGGAAGTGGGGCACATGGCGGCCATATTGGAGGAGGCAGGAAGAGTCCTGGAGGTGCTGTGTAGTCCCCACGTGGGAGGTATGGAGGGACCAGGGATGGGGGGCTGGGGGTGTGCAGGGCAATGATTGTTATCATTATGTCTATGGGGGTTTTATAGTGCGGCTTATAGAAAAAATACACACTGCAGTCAGGCCGACCCTAGCCTCCTCCGTCCATCCAGTGTACTGGCCGAGACTAGGACCCTACCTCCCCTACCTACCAAATATCTTACCCCCTCCCCTTCTATACTTATACCTTGTGTCTCGAGGGGCTCAGGAGAAAGACGCCTTAATGGGGGGCACTGGAGGGTCAAGACCGGTTTCCGAGTCCTGGCGACAG
>BLSH010454231.1:68498-90206 GCA_018402905.1 Glandirana rugosa
AAAAATAGGACCCGACAGATAACAGGATACTTTTACTACCGTCCTCATGGACACAGAGAAACGTTAATTAAATGATACATTTTAATGAAGAAAGTTTGGAGTCAATGTTACCCTTTAACTTAATGTGGTAGTAAACCCTCCTATCATTTTCAGCCAAGGAAGCTGCCATCTTGGCCTCTGTTTAACCACTTCAGCCCCGGAAGGATTTCCAGCTTTAGGACCGGAGCCCTTTTTGCGATTCGGCGCTGCAAAAAAATTGAAAATTGCGCGGTCGTGCGACGTCGTACCCAAACGTAATTTGCGTCCTTTTTTTCCCACAAATAGAGCTTTCTTTTGGTGGTATTTGATCCCCTCTGCGTCATTTCTGATCGCCGCTATAAACAAAAGAAGAGCGACAATTTTGCAAAAAAAAACCAAATTTCTTACTTTTTGCTAAAATGCAAATCCAAAAAAAAATATAAAAAAATTTTTTTTTTGGCCGATTTATATTCTTCCTCATATTTGCGATAAAAAAAATCGTAATCGGCGTTTATTGATTGGTTTGCGCAAAAGTGGTCGCGTTTACGGATGATGAGAATTAATTTTTGGGGTATTTATTATTTTTTTTTTTTACTAGTAATGGCGGCGATCTGCAATTTTTAGCGGTACTGCGATATTTCAGCGGACATGTCGGACCATTTTGACACTTTTTTGGGACCATTGGCATTTATACAGCGATCAGTGCAATAAAAATGCACTGATTACTGTGTAAATGCCATTGGCAGTGAAGGGGTTAACCTGCAGGAGGCGCTCTAAGGGTTAACAGTGTTCCCTGGCCGTTCTAACTGTGGGGGGACTGCCCTAGCAGGGGAAGGGAAGTGGTCACAGCCTCCGTATACAGGAGGCTTCCAACTTCCACCAACAGGGGTCTACCAGTAACTCTGGGTCTGTTGCTGCGCTGGAGTTTGAGGTCACGCAGTGCGCCGGACTCTTTGGATACAGCTCCTTCTTTCCTGCACGTCTGCCCCACCTAGAGCGGCCACAACACCCAGCGCACGGGTCTCACAGTTAGCTCAGCCACACTGACGGATCCTGAGCGCCGCACATCCTTGCACCAGTGATGGCACAAAACCACAGGTCAGTACGTTCCGGGTGCTGGGACCCGTTCCCAGCGCGCACCCATTCAGGCACCAGCCTCTTGGGAACATTGGGATGCATTCGGAGTGTGAACCGCCCTGCAAAGCCGATACCCTCCGTTCCTTGTCAATCCCATCCAGCACTTCTCACTACACGCCATTCCGGATAGCCCCTACTATTGGGCTTTTTTCTCCCTTCCTCGGATATGGCCATCCATCCTAGACACAGACTTCCCCTCCTGTGATCTTCAATTCTCATCCCTCCACACAGGATCTCTTACAGGTATCCCAGTCTAGGACCCCAGAGCGGTGGGATTTTGGCTCATCCAGCTTGTAGCTGACTATTTACTTTATGGCACAGGTGTCAAACACAAGGCCCGGGGGCCGAATCCGGCCCTCCAGGTCATTTCATGTGGCCCTCACAGGGGTGCTGCAGCACTCCCCTCATCTCCACCACCCCTGTCTCAGCAGTCTGTCTCTCTGTGCAGCTGCAGCACCCCCTCATCTTCACCTCCCCTGGTCTCAGCATTCAGAAGACTCTAGCTCTCCTCTGGTCCTCCTCCAGACCCTGCACTTTCTAATTCTCAGCTCTGCCCCCACTGTGATGTAAGGAAGGGTGGGGGACCCTTGACTTCTGATGGTGGGGGGAGCTCTTGGCATCAGTTGTAAGGGGGGGTGGTGCTTTGAACGTCTAGTCTTAGATATACAACCGGCCCTTTCAGGGCGACCATAATGCTGATACGGCCCACGATGAAATCAAGTTTGACACCCCTGCTTTATGGTGTCATTCATCTTTGTTGATCGCCAGTATTTTATCACATGGATGTATTCAAGTTTTTATCTACTCCCTCTTTGTTTGCATAATATCCAAGGTTTTAATAAATATGTACAAATAATTTTTTACAAACAAGTGACTTTGATGGTTTCATTGAGTAAATAGATACCCAAAATGTCAAGATTTAAAATTGGGCGCGCCCATGAAATGGCCACAAACCACAGTACCTAAAACTGTCCATAGGTGACACATTAAAAGCCTTTACAGGTCTTCCATTGAGAGTTAATAATTTTTTAGGGTCCTAGAATTATTGCTTTCACTCCGTCCTTTGTGGCGATACCTCACGTATGGTAAAATAAGCATTTACATACACTATATTGCCATAAGTATTGGGACACCTGCCTTTACACGCACATGAACTTTAATGGCATCCCAGTCTTAGTCTGGAGGGTTCAATATTGAGTTGGCCCACCCTTTGCAGCTATAACAGCTTCACCTCTTCTGGGAAGGCCGTCCACAAGGTTTAGGAGTGTCTATGGCAGGGGTCCTCAAACTATGGCCCTCCAGTTGTTCAGGAACTACAATTCCCATCATGCCTAGTCATGTCTGTGAATGTCAGAGTTTTACAATGCCTCATGGGATGTGTAGTTCTGCAACAGCTGGAGGGCCGTAGTTTGAGGATGCCTGGTATGGGAATGTTTCACCATTCTTCCAGAAGAGCATTTGTGAGGTCAGGCACTGATGTTGGATGAGAAGGCCTGGCTTGCAGTCTCCGCTCTAATTCATCCCAAAGGTGTTCTATCAGGTTGAGGTCAGGACTCTGTGCAGGCCAGTCAGGTCCTTCCACCCCAAACTCGCTCATCCATGTCTTTATGGACCTATAGGGGGCTTTTGAAGCGTCGCCAATAGAAAATATATAGGGTACTGAAGCATGTCGCCATTTTACCGGCGCGCGCAAATTTAACCACTTTCACCCCCTTCCTACCCAGACCAACTCTCCGCTTTAAGCGCTGTCACACTTTGAATGACAATTGCGCGGTCATGTAACAGTGTACTCATATGACATTTTTATTGATTTTTTCCCACAAATAGAGCTTTCTTATGGTGGTATGCAATCACTGCTGGGGTTTTTTATGTTTTTCCTAAACACAAAAAAAAGACAGAAAATTTTGATAAAAATTTTTTTTTCATTGTTATAAAATTTTAATAACAGGCAATTTTTCTCCTCCACTGATAGGCACTGATGAGGCGGCACTGATAGGTGGCACTGATTGGCGGCACTGGTGGGCACTGATAGGTGGCACTGGTAGATAGCTCTGAATAGCAGTACTGATGGGCATTGGTAGATGGCACTGATAGGTGGCACTGATGGGCACTGATAGTTGGCACTGATTATTGGGCACTGGCAGCCCTGGTGGACACTAATAGGTGGTACTGGTAGATGGCACTGAATAGCAGTACTGATGGGCACTGGTAGATGGCACTGATGGGCACTGCTTAGCAGCAGTGACTGTCACTGTGCGGGACCAATGTCCTATTTACACAAGCTGGTATTCGGCTTTTTTTCTTGTGAGGTTTACATCATGTGACAGCTGATCAGGTGCTAAAAGGCCGGGATTGGCCCTTTACTCGGACCTGTGATCACAGAGTGTGCCGTCCGCGCCCTGCAGGGGAAAAGTGGGAGGATGTACATGGATGCCCTCCTGGCAATCTAAGCCCGTGCTGTAGCTGTCTTGCGGCTATAGCCTGAAGTGGTTAAGGTTTGACATGTTGGGTATCTATTTACTCGGTGCATCTTTTATATTTTACCAAAAATTTGGGTACAGTACTTAATTGTGTTTGTTTTCCCCTAAAATTCACTTTAGTGTGTTTTATTTAAGTTTAAACTTTGTACATTTCTTTAATAGCTTAAAGGCATGCTCCACCTAATGAGTAAGATGACTCATGCAGACGAGGGGTCCCTCTATATTACAAGGCACGGCCTCTTTTTGCCCAATACAGTGTAACGTGATTGGCACACCTGAAGACCTCCGCTGGCACCCCCTGTAGCCTGCCTGAACTACTCCCATATTGTATGCCTTTGCTTGTCCCTGATAGGTTCCAGGACACAGCAGAGCTCAGGCAATCATTCTCAGTGTCAAGGCAGAGCGCTTCTCTTTTTCAGAAGTGGCGCGTGCGCAGTGGTGTCAGATGTAAAATGTTGGGTCTTCCACCACTTATTGTCCCGGTAATAAGGGTCACCAGGAAAAAATAAATTGTCTTGGTTCAGATTACTTCTGTTCTGTGCAGTGATTGTACGGACATTTGTCCGGTCAGTAGGAGTTTTTTTGGGGGGGGTGAAATGTCAGTCATCCTGTCCAGGCCGTGTGTGTTTTACATGTCTTGGCTATGACCAACAATAACCGTATTTCCTGTCTTGCTCCTGGCAGTTGCTGCGTGGATGAGGTGGCTGCGGAACACGTTGGCGCTGAAATCCTGATACATTACGGCAGGGCGTGTCTGAGCCCGAGCAACCGGCTGCCCGTCATGTATGTGTTTGGTGGTAAAGCGATGGATGTAAACCTGTGTGTAGAGAGTTTCCAGAACCTCTTCCCGGACCGCCAGACACCGGTGGTGGTTTTCAGTGATGTGGTGTATGAACATATCCTGGGTAAATATCCTGGCTGTAATGTGCTGATGGAAAGCCAAATAGATTGTAAGCTCTTCCACCTTCTGTATTATCCCTTCTACCCTAATAGATTGTAAGCTCTTCCACCTTCTGTATCCTCCCTTATACCCTTACAGATTTTAAGCTCTTCTGCCTTCTGTACTCTTCCTTATATATACTATAATAGTGTGTAAACTCTTCTACCTTCTGTATTATCCCTTAAACCCTAATAGATTGTAAGCTCTTCCACCTTCTGTATCCTCCCTTATACCCTAATAGATTGTAAGCTCTTCCACGTTGAGTGTCTTCCCTTATACCCTAATAGATTGTAAGCTCTTCCACCTTCTGTATCCTCCCCTATACCCTAATAGATTGTAAGCTCTTCTACCTTCTGTATCATCCTTTATACCCTAATAGATTGTAAGCTCTTCCACCTTCTGTATCCTCTCTTATACCCTAATAGATTGTAAGCTCTTCTACCTTCTATATCATCCCTTATACTCTAATAGATTGTAAGCTCTTTTATCTTCTGAATCATCCGTTATACCCTAATAGATTGTAAGCTCTTCCACCTTCTGTATCCTCCCTCTCTGGTAGATTGTAAGCTCTTCTATATCATCCCTTATACCCCAATAGATTGTAAGCTCTTCCACCTTCTGTATCATCCCTTATACCCTAATTAGTTTGTAAACTCTTCCACTTTGTGTATCATCCCTTATACCCTAATAGATTGTAAGCTCTTCTGCCTTCTGTATTCTTCCTTATATATACTATAATAGAGTGTAAACTCTTCTACCTTCTGTAACCACCCAAATATACCCTAATACAGGGGTGCCCAACCTCTGGCCCACAGGCCACATGTGGCCCGCGGCGCCCTCTGATGTGTCCCACTACCTCCTGCTCTGGGATGGCGGGTTGGCAAGCCCCGAGCATTAGTGTGATGAACAGAGCCGATGCTTCTTTTATAGCGCCGGCTCGTGTCACAGGCGGAGTACATTTGGTATCTCTCCACCTGTGACACAAGCCAACGCTATACAGGACTCGTCGGCTCTGTTCTCGACAGCAGCCGCATGCTTCCTCTAGTGCTGGCTCCGTTCTTCACACTGGGACAGCAGCCAGCAGTACCAGCCAGCAGGACCCACCAACCGTACCAGCCAGCGGGACCCCAAGTGAAGATTGAGGTCAGTTGAGGTTCAGGTAAACCACAGTGCATCACTGTGAATGCAGCCTTTGGCCTCTTTCACACAATCGGTCCGGTTGGATCCGCCTGTCCATTTTTCATGCGGACCCAAACTGATTCTCCATTCACTTCTATATAGTGGCAGATGTACGGACTTGTGTCACTTGCAGTACACCCGCCTACCTCCGATCCGATCCACTTAAATAAGCAAAAAAGGGATCCCCCCCCCCCCCAATTGGGCGGATTGGACTTAAGGGCCCATAGAGTAGAGCGGACTGTGTCCGTGTCTGCTCTGCATATGCAAAGTAGATACAGACCTGTCATCCGCCCGCTCCACTCATTGTGGCCCACGACCAGTTACCTAGTCGCTAAAGTGGCCCTCGCTCTTCAAAAGGTTGTGTACCCCTGCCCTAATAGATTGAAAGCTCTTCTACCTTCTGTATCCTCCCAAATGTACCCTAATAGATTGTAAGCTCTTCTATCCACTGTATCATCCCTTATACCCCAATAGATTATAAACTCTTCCTCCTTTTGTATCCTTCCAAACATATCCTAATAGATTGTAAGTGTAAGCTCTTCTGCCTCCTTTGTTCTACTCTGTTTGTACACTTTTTCACCTTCTATATCCTCCCATACCCCCTAATAGATTGTAAGCTCTTCTACCTTCTGTATCTTCCCATACCGCCTAATAGATTGTAAGCTTGTCTACCTTCTGTATCCTCTTATACCCACTAATAGATTGTAAGCTCTTCTACCTTCTGTATCCTCCCATACCCTTAATAGATTGTAAGCTCTTCTACCTTCTGTATCCTCCCATACCCCCTAATAGATTGTAAGCTCTTCTACCTTCTGTATCCTCCCATACCCCCTAATAGATTGTAAGCTCATCTACCTTCTGTATCCTCCCATACCCCCTAATAGATTGTAAGCTCTTCTACCTTCTGTTTCCTCCCATACCCCCTAATAGATTGTAAGCTCATCTACCTTCTGTATCCTCCCATACCCCCTAATAGATTGTAAGCTCTTCTACCTTCTGTATCCTCCCATACCCCCTAATAGATAGTAAGCTCTTCTACCTTCTGTATCCTCCCATACCCCTAATAGATTGTAAGCTCTTCTACCTGCTGTATCCTCCCATACCCCTAATAGATTGTAAGCTCTTCTACCTGCTGTATCCTCCCATACCACCTAATAAATTGTAAGCTCTTCTACCTTCTCTATCCTTTCGTATGCCCTAATAGATTGTAAGCTCTTCTTCCTTTTGAATATACTCTTATACCCTAATAGATGGTAGGCTCTTCTAACGTCTGTATCTTCCCATATGTACGCTAATAAATTGTAAGCTCTTCTCCCTTCTGCATCCTCACTTACAGCTGTGCTCATAAGTTTACATACCCTGGCAGAATTTATGATTTTGTGGCCATTTCTCAGAGAATATGAATGAGAACACAAAAACATTTCTTTCACTCATGGTTGGTGTGTGGTTGAAGCCATTTATTATCAATCAACTCTTTTTATATCATAATGCAGGCCTCGACAAACCCCGGGCGCCAGGTCGCCATGGCGACCAGAAATCGCGTCCTGGCGAGTGACTGCCGTTCCTTCTCTCCCCATGTTAAAACAGCGTGTTGCATTCAGCGAGAGCCGAGAGTTCTCTGCTTCATCTAACAGCTGTAAAACTTGGCCAGCTGCCTGGGATATTTGTTACTTTTCTTCATTCTAAGTAGAAACAAACAATGTATCTTCTTCTTTCAAAGCAATGATCTCCGGGCTGTGTGAGGAAAGTTTAACCATTTAAAGACTAAACCCCCTCTCACATTAGTAGCTTACAATGAAATATCCAGTGTTTTCTGCTAGAAAATGACTTGGAACCCCAAAACATTATATATTATTTTTTAGCAGAGACCCTAGAGAATAAAAAGGCGGTTGCTGCAATATTTTATGTCACACGGTATTTGCGCAGCGGTCTTTCAAGCGCAATTTTTTGGAAAAAAATACACTTTTAATGAATAAAAAAAAACTAAACAGTAAAGTTAGCCAATTATTTTTTTGTATAATATGAAAGATGATGTCACACCGCGAGAAACGTGACCTTTATTCTAAGCAACAAAATTGTGATAAAGCCCTGTGTACCATCAACAATTACCACTCTATGTGCAGCTGGGCTCCAGTATTTCATGGTGACCGGAAACCCACCAGAGCAATGAAAAGTCACTGTGGGGAACACACATGTAGGCAGGAAGTGGCTGCAAAGAGGCAGCAGAAGATCAGCGCTGGAATACTTTTCACCTTTTTTTTTTTGTATTTTATTTACAATGTCACTAAGGCTTTGTTTAGATTTGCAAGTTGGGTGGTAAAAATGTGCAGTAGAGACATGTTTTTGCCACCCTTAAGCTCCATTAGGCAGGAGATGAGGGCGTTTTACATGCCGCAGTCACGATGCATTCGGCATAATAAGGAGTTTCCCCCATAACAGATTTTTTAGTGTCACTCTTTCTGGCCAGCCTGTAACTCCTGATGTAATGGTGGAGTTATTGACTGGCTGCTCTGCTGTGCGTAAGTTAGGGGCGCAAATTACTGGTCTTACCCTTGGCGCTGACAACCCCACACTACGCTATAAAAAAAACTGGCTCCTAATTTTTTTAGCCGGCTCCTAGATTCAAGGCAAATTTGTCAAGCCCTGTCATAATGACAACAGAAACTACCCAAATGACCCTGATCAAAAGTTTACATACCCCAGTTCTTAATACCGTGTGTTGCCCCCTTTAACATCAATGACAGCTTGAAGTCTTTTGTGGGATTTGTGGATGAGGCTCATTATCCTCTCAGATGGTAAAGCTGCCTCTTGGCAAAAAGCCTTCAGTTCCTGAAAATGTTTGGGCTGTCTTGCATGAACTGCATGTTTGAGATCTCCCCAGAGTGGCTCAATGATATTGAGGTCAGGAGACTGAGATGGCCACTCCAGAACCTTCACTTTATTCTGCTGTAGCCAATGACAGGGCGACTTGGCCTTGTGTTTTGGATCATTGTCATGTTGGAATGTCCAAGTACGTCCCATGTGCAGCTTCCTGGCTGATGAATTCTATAGTTCATCTAGGAATATGTTGATAACTGCATTCATCTTGCCATCAATTTTGACCAAATTTACTGTGCCTTTGTAGCTCCTCATCCCCAAAACATCAGCGATCCACCTCCGTGTTTCACAGTAGGAATGGTGAACCTTTCATCACAGCCTTGTTGACTCCTCTCCAAATGTAGGGTTTATGGTTGTGGCCAAAAAGCTCAATTTTGGTCTCATCACTCCAAATGACTTTGTGGCAGAAGGTTTGAGTCTTGTCTCTGTGCTGTTTGGCGTATTGTAAGCGGGATACTTTGTGACATTTGCATAGTAATGGCTTTCTTCTGGTGACTCGACCATGCAGCCCTTCTTTCTTCAAGGGTCTCCTTATTGTGCATCTTGAAAGAGCCACACCACATGTTTTCAGAGAGTCCTGTATTTCACCTGAAGTTATTTGTGGGTTTTTGTTTGCTTCCAGAACAATTTTCCTGGCAGCTGTGGCTGAAATTTTAGTTGGTCTACCTGACCGTGGTTTGGTTTCAACAGAACCCCTCATTTTCCACTTCTTGATTAGAGTTTGAACACCGCTGATTGGCATTCTCAATTCCTTGAATATCTTTGTATATCCCTTTCCTGTTTTATACAGTTCAACTACCTTTTCCCGCAGATCCTTTGACAATTCTTTTGCTTTGCCCATGACTCAGAATCCAGAAACGTCAGTGCAGCACTGGATGAAAGATGCAAGGGCCTGTCAGGAGTTCAGAAGCTCATTGACCTTTTATACACACACACTAATTACAAGCAAATAGAACACAGGTGAGGATGGTTACCTTTAACCCCTTCCCTCAGGATCACGTCATATGACGTCATAACTTTGAGCCTGGATATCTGAATGGTGCCTGCAGCTGCAGGCACCATTCAGATATCTTTTTTTTCAGCAGGCGATTCTGTGTAAGATAAAAGTGGTCTTAGCGGTCGATGATTCGCCGCGAGATAACCTTTATCAGCAGCAGGAGAGGTGCCCCCCCCACCACCGCTTTCCTGTCATCTCCGCCGCTTACCTGACCCGTCGGCGGAGATGATCAGTTCCTCTCCCCCCTAGCGAGCCTCCATAACACGGCAGGGCGGAAATGACGTCGCAAGTTACTTCCGCCCAACGGTCTTAAAGGACCCTTTTTTTTTTTTTTTTATTGCAATGTCATTTTTTCCAATCATTATTATTTTTTTTTTGCATTCTATTGTAAATATGAGATGTGAGGTCTTTTTGACCCCGGATCTCATATTTAAGAGGTCCTGTCATGATTTTTTCTATTACAAGGAATGTTTACATTTCTTGTAATAGGAATAAAAGTGATCAAATTTTTTTTTTTTTTTTTTTAAAGAACAGTGTAAAATTAAAAAGGAAAATGAATAATTAAAAAAAAAAAAACGTCCCGTCCCCGCGAGCTCTCGCGCAGAAGCGTAGGCATACGTACATCCCGCCCACATATGAAAACGGTGTTTAAACCACACATGTGAGGTATCGCCGCGATCGTTAGAGCGAGAGCAATAATTCTAGCACTAGACCTCCTCTGTAACTCAAAATTGCTAACCTGTAGAATTTTTTAAATGTCGCCAATGGAGATTTTTTAGTTGCAAAGTTTGTCGCCATTCCGTGAGTGGACACAATTTCGAAGCGTGACATGTTGGGTATCATTTTACTCGGCGTAACATTATCTTTCATAATGTGGAAAAAAATTGGCCTAACTTTACTGTTTTCTTATTTTTTAACTCAAAATACAGTATTTTTCCAAAAAAAAAAATCACGTTAGGAAGGCCACTGCGCAAATACGGTGTGACATAGGTTTGCAATGACCGCCATTTTATTCTCTAGGGTGTTAGAAAAAAAATATATAATGTTTGGGGGTTCTAAGTAATTTTATAGCAAAAAAAAACTGTTTTTAACTTGTAACCTCCGAACCCAAAAAACAGGCTCGGTCCGGAAGTGGTTAATAGCCATTCAAACCCCTTTGTGCCAACTTGTGTTCATGTTATCAGGCCAAAATCACCAGGGTATGTAAACTTTTGATCAGGGTCATTTGGGGAGTTTCTGTTGTCATTATGATGTAAAAAGAGTAAACACAGCTGATTGATAATAAATGGCTTCGGCCAAACACCAACCATGAGTGAAAGAAAAGTTTTTGAGTTCTCATTCATATTCTCTGAAAAATGGCCAAGAAATCATAAATTATGTCAGGGTATGTAAACTTAAGAGCACAACTGTATATACCCTAATAGATTGTAAGCTCTTCTACCTTCTGTATCCCCCCCCCCCCCATATACACCCAAATAAATTGTAAGCGTTTCCACCTTCTTTATACCCCAATAGATTGTAAGCTCTTTCTCCTTCTGTATCATCCCTTTTACTCTGATAGATTGTAAGCTCTTCTTCCTTTTGTATGCTCTCTTATACCCTAATAGATGTAGGCTCTTCTAATTTATGCATCCTCACAGATATTCCCTAATAGAGTGTCAGCTCTTCCACCTTGTATATCATTGTATAGCGCTGGGGATTATGCTGGTGCTACATATTTCTGTTGCTCTATAACTTAGAATGGATGATGTGAAGTCTCTCATCTGATGACTGTACTTCCTGCACACTGTTCATCTTTGTTCTGCAGGTGAATTGGAAGCACACCTGTCCCGGACGCACCCCCATGTCGTAGTCACGAAGCTCTCCTGGGTCACCGATGTTCCTTCTGGTGAGGTCCGCAGGTTTGGCCGCAGCTTCTCTCCTGATCCGACCCTCTGGCCAGACTCCTACAGCTTATTCTACGTCGGAGGAGAAGGTCCAACCCTCAGCAACCTCCTGCTGACCTGGCCGCGGTGCCCCTTCTTCAGCTTCAACCCTGAGACCGGGGAGGGCAGGAAGGAAGGACTGAATGTCAACCGCGCCCTAATGAAGCGCTTCTACCTGATAGAGAAGGCTCGGGACGCTCAGGTGGTCGGCATTCTGGTGGGCACTCTGGGCGTGTCGGACTATCTGTCGGCTCTGGACCACCTGAAAGACGTCATCCGCCGAGCCGGGAAGAAGAGTTACATGCTGTCTATGGGGAAACTGAACCCAGCCAAGCTGGCCAACTTCCTGGAGGTGGACATCTTTGTGTTGGTGGCATGTGCAGAGAACTCCTTGCTGGACTCCAGCGATTTCTACCGGCCCATTGTGACTCCGGATGAGATGGAGGTGGCCTGTAACCCGGCGCGGGAGTGGGGTGGCTGCTGTGTCACCGAATTCCGAGAGCTGCTTCCAGGTATTTGGGGAGGGGGGGGTTACTTATACCTATCTAGTGGCTTTATTTAGCAAACTATTGTAAGGGGCAATGATGGGCTGCAGGCTAAAGAAACCAATCAGATTTCAGGTTCCTGCAGTCAGCACAGCAGAAGCTCAGTTTTGATTGGTTGGTAGATTGTAAGCTCTTCTACCTTCTGTATCCTCCCCTATACATTAATAGATTGTAAGCTCTTCTTCCTTCTGTATCCTTGTTTATATCCTAATAGATTGTAAGCTCTTCTACCTTCTGTATTATCCCTTATACCAAAATAGATTGTAAGCTCTGCTACTTTCTGTATCCTCCCCTATGCCCTAATAGAGTGTAAGCACTTCTACCTTCTTTATCCTCCCTTCTACCCTATAGATTGTAAGCTCCTTTAGCTTCTGTATCCCCCCCCATTATATATCTTAAATGATTGTAAGCTCTTCTACCTTCTGTATCCACCCCCATATATACCCTATAGATTATAAGCTTTTCTACCTTCTGTATCCTCCCTTATACCCTAATGGAGTGTAAGCTCTTCTACTTCTGTATCCTCCCTTATATACCTTAATCGATTGTAAGCTCTTTTGCTTTCTTTACCCTTCCTTATACCCTAATCAATTGTAAGTTCTTCTACCTGCTGTATTTTCTCTCATACCCCAATATATTGTAAGTTCTTCTACCTTTTGTATCCTTCCTTATACCCTTATAGATTGCAAGCTCTTTTATCATGTGTATCCTCCCTTTATACCATAATCGATTGTAAGCTCTTCTAACTTCTGTATTCTCCAATATATTGCCTAATAGACTGTATGCTCTTCTACCTTCTGTATGATCCCTTATACTCTCAGGGTATACGGGAGGATTCAGAAGGTAGAGGAGCTTACAGTCTATTAAAGATTGTAAGCTCTTCCACCCTATGCATCCTCCCTTTAAATCCCAATAGATTGTGAGCTGTAGCCCCACCTGTAGCCTGCTTATTGGTTTATTGAGGGCCATCACTGCGCTGTGCTCTCACCTCCAGCACTCGGGCCTGAATCATGTTGGGTGACATCGCTGCAGTGTCTGATTGCCTCGCATTGTTGGCTCGCTTTCTGTGTGATTGCTGCATTTCAGATAATCTTACTGGTGACTTTTTAAAGGATGAGTTCACCTTTTTGTAAGAAATAATAAATAGGCATATTTTTGCTGGCAGAAAAATATGCATTTATTATCTATCACACAGGAGCCCGCAGAGCATTGCAGCCGTGATCGATGCAATGCTGGACTCCTGCAGACACGTCCTCCAGCTTCCTTGCTTGTACCTCCATGTGGGCTTTGTGTTGACAAGCTGAATGATGTGGCAGTGGACTACGAGGATACTCATCAGCGCCCCCGCAGTCCACTGCAGAGAACTACAAGCTGTCTGGCGTGGTGGCATTACGGGTGTAACATGGCATAACAGTTAGGGGTTCCTGTTGCAGGTGGATCATCACACGTTCCGTTCCCTGATATTGACCCCGAGGACACTGACAGAACCGATGTCTCTCTGATCACCGGGGACTTGAGATCCGTTCGCATTTCGGCTACAGAGACCTCTGGAGAGAAGGCGATTGGGACGGCCCTGGCACAGAGGAACGCGGAGACTGCCCTGGCAGAACTGGGACCGGCCGGTAAGGGATCCGTTATTTATCAGTTTTTTTGTATGAAATGTTGGAATTCCTGTCAGCGCAGACTCTGGAGGTTCAGTCGCCGGGTCTCTGACGCCCTGGGCGGAGGAGGGATTTAGATGGCAGCACCAAACAAAGGGGTCTCTTCACTAGTGAATAGTGAATGAAGCTGCATCACTAGAGCCGGATCTAGTCTGTCTGATCTGGGGGTGCAGTAGTCCAGGAGATTACCCCAGAATCTGCCCTCCCTTTGCTCCACGTCCCCCATCGCAACAGAGTCTTTAGCCCCCTACCCCTTCACAATTAGGGTTCTACCTTCAAATCTTCACTGCAGCTGCAGCATTATGGCAGAGGATGGGAGGGCAGAGCAGGTCTGGACTGGAGCAGGACTTCCATCCTCTTTTGGATGCTCACCCGGGATCGACTTCACCCATTTCCATGGTGCTAGCAGCCCCTACCATAGCAGAAAATGGCACCATGCGTCTTGGTCAGCACCCCCCCCCTCCCCTGCACCATGCAGAGGATAGGGACAGAACACTGTGAAACCCTGCTGACTCATCATTGCCCCCAATATCTCCTCTTCCTGATACCAACGTTGTTGGCCCTGGGGGGGGGGGGGGGGGAGGCGAGCAGCCCAACCCTGCACCTCTAGATGTTGTCCTTTGCACCACCACCACCAAATCCTTTCTTTTCTTTTACATTAAACTTCACCATCCACCAGACTCTGCTCCTCTATTCAATGCGTCCACCAGAGCTGTCTCCTTGTCCTCCAGTGTGTTTCTCCCCAAGAGAGACTTCCCCATCCACCAGACTCTGCTCCTCTATTCAATGCGTCCACCAGAGCCTTCTCCTCCTCCAGTGTGTTTCACCCCAAGAGGGGCCTCCCCATCCTCCAGACTCTGCTCCTCCTCTATTCAATGCTGTCCACCAGAGCCTTCTCCTCCTCCAGTGTGTTTCACCCCAAGAGGGGCCTCCCCATCCTCCAGACTCTGCTCCTCCTCTATTCAATGCTGTCCACCAGAGCCTTCTCCTCCTCCAGTGTGTTTCACCCCAAGAGGGGCCTCCCCATCCTCCAGACTCTGCTCCTCCTCTATTCAATGCTGCCCACCAGAGCCTTCTCCTCCTCCAGTGTGTTTTTCCCCAAGAGGGGCCTCCCCATCCTCCAGACTCTGCTCCTCCTCTATTCAGTGCGTCCACCAGAGCCTCCTCTAGTGTGTTTCTCCCTAAGAGGGGCCTCCCCATCCTCCAGACTCTACTCCTCCCTCTTTTCAATGCTGTCAACGAGAGCCTTCTCCTCCTCCAGTGTGTTTTTCCCCAAGAGGGGCTTCCCCATCCACCAGACTCTGCTCCTCTATTCCAGAAGAAGGGGCTTAATCAGTATTACACTTATTGGAGGAGGCGAAGGAGCAGGTGGTGGACATCGAAGCCCTTCTTGGGGTGAAGAGGATATATATATATATATAATATTGTTGGAATGTTGTTAATGGGCATATTTTTTGTCCTCTTTTATAACCTAACTTTGTACAAATAAAAATTATATTTTTTATATATATTTGTTTGCTTTGTGCCTCCAGAAAGTCCCACCTCAGAGGGTTTTTTTTGTTTGGTTTCCGCCTGTATATGGGAGTGGCGATCACTCTCCTCCTCCACTCAACCCAGCCCCCACACAGTTATTAACACACACAGGGAACACGGTTAACCCTTAGAGCGTCCCCTGTAGGTTAACCCCTTCACTGCCAATGACTTTTATACAGTAATCAGTGCATTTTCATAGCACTGATCGCTGTATAAATGCCAAAAAAGTGTCAAAATGTTCCGACATGTCCACCTCAATAACACAGTCCCGCTAAAAATCGCAGATCGCCGCCATTACTAGTAAAAAATATGAAAACCACATAAATTCTCATCAATCGTAAACGTGGAAACTTTTGCGAAAAACAGTCAATATACACCAAATTTTTTTTTTTACCAAAAATATGAGCGAAAATATAAAATCGCCCAAAACTGATGAATATATTTTTTGTTTTTATATATATATATATTTTAGATTTGTATTTTAGCAAAAAGTAAGAAATATCATTTTTTTTTTTTTAAATTGTCGCTATTTCTTTGTTTATAGCGGTGATCATAAATGACGCAGGGGTGATCAAATACCACCAAAAGAAAGCTCTATTTGTGGGGAAAAAAGGACGCAAATTTTGTTTGGGTACAACGCCGCACGACCGCGCAATTGTCAGTTAAAGCGACGCAGTGCTGAATCGCAAAAAGTGCTCTGGTCCTAAAGTGGGCAATCCTTCTGGGGCTGAAGTGTTCTTGGCGGATATCATATGACGTCCAGTCCACCCGAAACAACAAAAGTCCCGCCCAGCTGTCATTTTGCTATAGGCCGGGCAGGAAGGGATTAAAGTTTTTTTTTTTTTTTTTAAAAAAGAAGAGGATGGTGGGGAGGGGGCACTCTTTTTTACTTTTGATTTGCATACTTGGGATAAGGATTGGTCCCCTGTCACACATGGTGGTGGCTGGTGGTGGGGTTTTAGGCCCTCCTTGACTGGGACCTCTTCCTAATACTCCAGGTGAGTTGGAGGTTTGGATCCATCTAGGCCAGTGATTGTCAACTTGTGAGCTAAAGGGGGCCTCCTCTGTGGCCCCAGACATCACCCTTGGGGGTGATTTACTAAGAGTAAGAAAACTTTGCACTCTGCAGGGTCCGTTGCTCCAGAGCTTTGTGTCTGAGGGGAAGCTTCGCTTTGCAAGGACTATCCAATCGCATGCAAGGAAAACAAAAACAACCAAACAGCATTTTTGCTTGCACGTGATTGGATGATGGAAATCAGCAGAGCTTCCCCTCATTTTACTAAGCTCTGAAGCAACTGCCCCTGCACTTGCAAAGCTTGTTTGCCTTTGGTATATCCACCTGAATTATGTTCAATCTATATAATGCTGGAGAGGAGTGTCAGAGACTGCAGAGCTAATAGAGGAGATGAAGGTCAGAGAGTGAGGACAGGATACATTGTGGCGGGGGAGATACTGCAGAAGACAATATGAAGCTGGGAAGATATTATATGAGGCTGGTAGAGATCAATGCTATTCCCCTAATCAATGTTCCCTTCACAGACTTCTGAGGGCCGCACATCACATGCCAAAGGGCCTCATGTGGCCCTCGGGCCATAAGTTGGACACCAGGCTGAGTTTGTAATGAAAATGATTTAAGTGCCAAGAAAGATTCATTACTTTTTTATTTTTAATTCAAAGATCATGTGATTTGATAACGCTGACAGGTCCGCTTTAATTGTGTTCCCCCTCCCCAGCTTCATTCCTGTCCTCCCGGAGTTGGCAGGGATTGGACAAGTCTCTGGGTCAGACCCCCGTGGTGAAAGCTGTAGAGGGACGCCGAGGAATCGCCATCGCTTATGAAGACGAAGCACCCAACTAAATGGCGGCAGATCCGGGTGACGTCACAGAGGAGTCTCAGCATGGAGCCGCCGCGCAGAGACTTGGAGGTGCCGCTCAACTTCCAGAGATGGAAACCGGAATGAAAAGGAGAAATGTCTTCCGGTAGACCGAAGTCCTTAACTGACCAGACCTGGTACTGAGCAGACCAGCTGATCCTATCCCGGGAGTGCCGACTAGTCTGCGGATGATTATATCGCGGGGCCTGGTTATGGAGGAACCACGTCATCTGATGTTATCCTACAGATATTATAAATGCGGACTTTGCAGCAATTTTCTACGACTGTGAGGAGCAGCGCAATGCAGCGTAAAACAACTCACATCAGAAGCAAATTACATTTCCCATTGTATATGCACCATGGAGGGGCAATTTGTTATAACAGTTCAAGAAGTGCAAAAAATATCTGTTGATCCCGCCAGAAATCTTGTTTTGTTCCCATGCTCCACTCTTATCAGTTACATTGTACCCAGCTCTCCCTATGTTATATAAATGAGAGGAGGGGGAGGTGATCTGTAGTCTGGTCTTAGGGTGACAGCGCTGCTCCGCCTCCACACCCTGGGACAGGAAGTGTTTTATTAGTGGGATTACCAAGTGAAAATAAAGGAAACGCGTCTGACACATCTGTTCTTTTTTTGCTTTAATGTCTAAGTTTAGGTTAAGAAAAAAAACAAAAACAAATCTGCAGAAGGGGCGGTACTTACATTAAATGAGGGAAGAATGCTCCTTACATTGGTGGTCAGTGGGAAGAATGTTCCTTACATTGGTGATCAGTGGGAAGAATGTCCCTTACATTGGTGATCAGTGGGAAGAATGCTCCTTACATTGTTGATCAGTGGGAAGCAGTGGTGGCTGGTGAAGTTTTAGGATGGGGGGTGCCAGACCATCAGTCCCCCCATCAGCATTACAGATCAGGGTATATAGATCAGCCTCACCAATCAGGGTACATAGCTCCGCCTCACCGATCAGGGTATATAGATCAGCCTCACCAATCAGGGTACATAGCTCCGCCTCACCGATCAGGGTATAAAGCTCAGCCTTGCAGATCAGGGTATATAGCTCAACATTACAGATTAGGGTATATAGCTCAACATTACAGATCAAGGTATATAGATCAGCCTCACAAATCGGGGTTTATAGCTCAGCCTCACAGATCAGGGTATACAGCTCAGCATTACAGATCAGGGTATATAGCTCAGCATTACAGATCAGGGTATATAGCTCAGCATTACAGATCAGGGTATATAGCTCAGCATTACAGATCAGGGTATATAGCTCAGCCTCACAGGTCAGGGTATGGTGGTAGTAGTAGTGATGATTAGTAGAAGTGAGTCAGTGACACCTCCTGAGTGGACATCACATGGCAGTAAATAATCCTCAAAATGTCACCCTCATGCTCCAGTCCAGCCGCCCGATCATCTGCTCCTGGCCTGAGCCTAGTCTGAGTGGAGAATGATTGAGAAGCGCAGGCCAGGGAAGTATGCAGAGCGGAGGGCGGCTAGACAGAGAGTAGGAGTGCACTGCAGAAGGCTAAGCCTGAGGCCCGCGGTGCTGGCACTTACCGTTAGGTGCCAGAATCACAGGAATTACAGGTGCCACTCCGGCCTTCTAATCGGATCCACCACACGCACAGTCCACTGAGCTCCACTCAACACAGCATAGTGAGTGATGGCCAGGAAACCGGAAGTGGCACCACGGTGCCTCAAAAAGCAACGCCCACTGTCCTCCGCTCCCGTCAATTAAAAAAGGAAAGGAGGCCAGAGACAAATGATTGTAGAGTGGGATTGTTTGCGGGCGCATCGCGTGCGCCCTAAACACTCCCTAAACATGGGCAAATCAGCTTCCCCCAGCTGGGGAAGCTTCCCATAGACTGTTGTGTGTCCGGCGCTTGGACACTCTCAAAGTTACTTGTTTTTTTTTTTTCATTTTTGTTTTTTAATTTTTCATTGTTGGCAATTTGTTTTGTTTTTTTACATTCACCTGTCAGTGGGGAACCCATCTAACAGCTGATGTCTCATTGGTTGTCAAGGACAGGGTGACGGCCGCCTGCTCCTTAACCACTTCAATACCGGGCACTTAGAACACTTTACTACCAGACCAGTTTTCAATTTTCAGTGCTGTTGCACTTTGAATGACAATTGCGCGGTCGTGCGACGCTGCACCCAAACAGATTTTTTTATCATTTTGTTCCCACAAACAGAGCTTTCTTCTGGGGTTATTTGATCACCCCTGCGGTTTTTATTTTTTGCGCTACAAATAAAAAAAGACCGAAAATTTTGAAAAAAAAAAATTCTCTATTTTTGTCACAAAACTTTGTAAATAAGTAAATTTTCTCCATCACTGGTGGGCACTGATGGGGCTACACTGACGGGCACTGATGTGGCCGTACTGATTGGCACTGATGAGGTGGCACTGATGATGAGGCACTTATATGCAGCAATGATGAGCACTGTTAGGCGGCACTGATAAGCAGCACTGACGGGTACTGATAGGTGGCACTGATATGCAGCACTGATGGACACTGCTAAGCGGCACTGATGGGCACTCATAGGTGGCACTGGGCACTGATAGGTGGCACTGATGGGCACTGATAGGTGGGCACTGGTAGGTGGCAATGGTGGGCACTGATATGTGGCACTGGTATGCATTGATAGGGGCACTGGTAAGCACTGATAGGGGCCCTGGTGGGCATATATACTGATAGGGGCTCATTCCCTGGTGGTCTAGGGTGGCATCTGAAGGTGGCACTGAGTGCCATCCACATTGGGCACTATGTCTCTTACCTGGTGGTCTAGGGGGGTCTCCCTGGTGGTCCAGATCGGCTCCCTGGTGGTCTTTGGTCGGCTCCCTGGTGGTCCTGGGTGGGCACATCCTTGGTGGTCCCTGGGCAGGCTCCCTGGTGGTCTAGGGTGGCGATCCGGGGGAGGGCTGTGCTGATAAATCATCAGCACAAACCCTCCCTGTCAGGAGAGCAGCCGATCGGCTCTCCACTCCTCAGGTCTGCAGACCTGAGTACAGGAAAGCCGATAAACGGCTTTCCTGTGTTACACTGTGACCAGCCGTGATTGGTCACGGCTGATCACATGGTAAAGTGCTTTGGATCGAAGCACTTTACTGAGATCGGCATTGCGGGGGGTCAGACTGACCTCCCACATCAACGATCGCTGCGATGCGCGCCCCCCCGGGCGCGCGGCGGCTTGTTATCCTGAGGACGTCATATGACGTCCAGTTAGGATAACTAAGCCACTTCCCGGCCGTCATTTTGCATACGGCGGTCAGGAAGTGGTTAACAACCATGTTGTTTACTGGTTGTTAAGGATGCTGACAGTTCCTTATACTAATACTACTTACAATGAGGGAAAAAAGTATTTAATTCCCTGCTGATTTTGTAGGTTTGCCCACTGACAAAGAAACGATCGCTCTGTAATTTTAATGGTCGATTTATTTTACCAGTGACAGACGGAATAACAACAAAAACATCCAGAAAAACTCATTTCAAAAAAGTTATAAATTGATTTGCATTTTAATGAGTGAAATAAGTATTGACCCTTCGCAAAACATGACTTAGTAGTTGGTGAAGACCCCTTGTTGGCAGCACAGAGGTCAGACGTTTCTTGTAGTCGGCCACCAGGTTTGCAAACATCTCAGGAGGGATTTTCTCCTCTTTGCAGATCTCCAAGTCATTAAGGTTTCCAGGCTGACGTTTGGTAGCTCTGAACCTTCAGCTCCCTCCACATATTTTCTATGGGATTAAGGTCTGGAGACTGGCTAGGCCACTCCAGGACCATAATGTGCTTCTTCTTGAGCCACTCCTTTGTTGCCTTGGCCGTGTGTTTTGGGTCATTGTCATGCTGGAAGACCCATCTACGACCCATTTTCAATTTTTGCAGGGTTTTTTTTTTTTTTTGTTTGTTTGGTTTTTTTTGGTGGGGGGGATTTGTTGCTAGGCAGTTTTAAAAACGCAAATTGCAGTAAAAATGCATAAAATAAAACAACACTTGCGTTTCTGGTACAGCTCCATTCAAGTATATTGCATGCAAAACGCAAACTGCAGTGAGAAAAAAGTCCCCGACCCTTTCCAAAAAACGCAACGCAGCAAAACGCACAGATATGACCTACATCCATTGTTAAATGGACTGTACTGCAAAATGCGGTAAAAACGCATAGCTGTGAACCTAGACTAAGGCCCCTTTCACACTTGTGCGACGCGATTTGGGATCCGTATGACTTTGGTCCGACTTTGTTGCAACTTTGGCTCAATGAAAACATATTACAAAGTCATACAGAAATCGCATTTATATTATTCAGGTGCGATTTGCATGCGACTTTGAGGGTTTAACATTGAAGTCTATGGACCTCAAGTTGTATCAAAGTTGGGCCAAAGTAATGCAGGGAATACTTGGAAGTTGGCGCGACTTGAAGTCGTACAGATATGAGTATTCTGACTCCTAACTGTTGTAATGGCGACTTATCCCTTGTTGAGACCTCTATGCCTGGCCTGTATAAGCAGATATGATCACCGCAGACAGTTCTTATCAGATAG
>BLSH010454305.1:8390-45398 GCA_018402905.1 Glandirana rugosa
TTTCAACGTACCGTTCAGCGTGGGGTAAACACCGTTACCTTGACAAGTTTAACGACGTTGAGTTCAGCGTAACGTAAACTTTTCTCAAGGATGTGACCAATAAACATTAAAATTGGTGAAGTCGGGGCCTTCCTAAAGGTCGAAATCCTGGCCTCGGGAAAAACACTAAGCCGCAACGCAGCGAAATTGACTGTTAACGCGCCAGCACGCTGCAACATGGGTTTGTTTTAAACGCAGGAAAAAAAGGGTGTTTATCTCGAAAGAAAACCACCATAAACTAGTGGCGACGCAGTAAAGACTAGCGGCGATATTTAATACCACCAAAAGAAAGCTCTATTTGTGGGAAAAAAAGGACGCAAATTTTGTTTGGGTACAACGTCGCACGACCGCGCAATTGTCAGTTAAAGCGACGCAACGCCGAATCACAAAAAGGGCTCCGGTCCTAAAGCTGGAAATCCTTCCGGGGCTGAAGTGGTTAAAATTACAAATAACCAGTGTAGGAACTCTTTTCAAATGCAATGCGACTTGAGTTGCAGCAATTTGAACAGTTCCATTGCCACAAATGGGGTGCGACTTGCCATGCAACTTTGAACTGTCAAGTCGCATGACAAGTCGCACTGGTGTGAACCAGGGCTTATTTAAATTTCTTACACATCACACCAACAGTGGTAACACAAGCATGTAGGTAACCAGGTACTATATGTAGGAACATATCCCATAGAAACATTTTCCTGTAGCTTCCACCTGGAGTATGCTGTGATATGCAACATGTGGACCTATCATGGCATATGGAAAAGGGAGATAATCTTCACCTGTCCAATCGCAAACTAAGGGCCGTAAATAATTATTTTCCTAAAGGGGCTCAACCTTGGGCCTCCAGAACAATAAGGGGGCCTATTCTGCACACGACGGTAAACTGTAGGCCTGACAAAACTGCGCTAACAATGGGAGGGGCCTAAATCTTGAGCCTACACAGACAGATATGCCACAGTCCTTGCACCCAAAGACCTCATGCACATGAAGATATGAGGCCAAGCATGACATAAATATGGTCATATGCAGCACCTAGACTTCCTGAGTATATTTACAGTATCTCACAAAAGTGAGTACACCCCTCACATTTTTGACATTTTTTTATATTTTCATGCAAGAACTTTTCATGGGAGTGTACAGTTTGTATAAGTGTAAATTTGCTGTCCCCCTCAAAATAAATCAGTCAACACTGCGGCTGGCCTCAGACAACGTCCTATTACGAAACGCATAAGGCAGAGCCTTTTGCGTCATCGCGCACCCACGATTCCTCTGGGCTGAGCCAGTGGAAAACACGCCAGCCACACTATTTCCAGAGTCTGACTTCCAGAGCTGTAGTATGTAAGTGTATGGTGTCTATTTGCAATTTTTATGAATTAGAGCTCACAATCCTCTCTCTTGTACTTTGCATGTGATGGGATGTTGAGGAGCTTCTGACATTGAGGACAGTAACACCATGAGATACGGTCCTGAGGGGGCCGCTCGGAAGTGATCCTCGCGGTGTTTCCCTTGATAACAGCTGGACTAAGCACCTCGATCTATCATAGTGTGAGACCCAGGAAGTGTCTGGCTTGACTCTAGCTATACCACTGTGGACTTGTGTTCTTGGATCTTTTGGATTGATGTAGCACGATCTACACTTTGTGTTAAGTGCTTTTATTTGTTTTTCACTGCACTTGCACTTTATTTAAAGTAGGGAAATATATTTATTATCATTATCTAATTTACCACACATATATCTTCCTTTGCAATTTGGATTTACATGTTGCACATGCACTTTGATATATATATATATATATATATATATTCAGAATAGGATTTTCTGATTGACTTTTTCTTTTGTCATTTATTTATTTATTTTTTTGGCCACAGAGTCTTTGTTCACCATTGCAGTTTTGCACAAACATCAGGTAATTTATTTTCCCCAAACTGTATGCTAAAAAAGTTTACCATTTAGTTTTCACTGTAACCTGATACATACAGTATTCCATGATATTCTCATATTGGCCTGTTTGAGGAAACAGCAAACAGAGGCTCTACAAAATACCTTTTTTTACATAGGCGCAATCTAAAGCTCACATGATACACTGATTGAGACAAGAGTCTCTCACCTAAGCAGTTTCAATGAGGGGACCAAGCAGTGTAGCCTTGTAAAAACTGAAATAATTTATGAATTATACAAGAATAGAAAACACTGGAAAAACCACCTCCATCCGACACCACAATAAAATTACGATAGCGTTGTCATAAGACCTAGCCAGGCGCCACGGCTCTCATATGCAGCACTACATAGGTGTTATACATACATACTAGAATGCCTGTGTTTTAAGCTCTATATTGGCAAAACAGAGCTGGGTACTCCTTGCTATTCCCCGTTTGTATATGTGAACCTGTTGGGCATTGATCATTAGGTGAGGCGTACTGCCACTACCAGGGGGCAATTTTGGGAAGTTACACCACACTATGTGGTAATTGCTGTCAGTTTTTTTGTGGTAGTCTGTGCATGTGTATGAGAGCCATGGTTCCTGGCTAGTTTTTATGACAACGTTGTCATTATTTTTAATGTGGTGCTGGGTAGGAGGTGGATTTTCCAGTGCTTTGTACCCTTATTTGATTAAAGGAGAAGTACAGCCAAAGCATTGCTGGGCACTGATCAGGCTGCATTGCTTAGCTTCAACAGGCTGCATTGTTGTGCACTGGTCAGGCTGCATTTGATGGCAATGGCAAGGCCATCAAATGCAGCCTGCTTACTTATTTGGTTCAGATGGTGTCAAGCGTGTGTGGCAGCAACCAGGTGAGGAGTACAAAGACAAGTGTGTCTTGCCTACAGTCAAGCATGGTGGTGGGAGTGTCATGGTCTGGGGCTGCTTGAGTGCTGCCGGCATTGGGGAGCTACATTTAATTGAGGGAACCATGAATGGCAACATGTACTGTGACATACTGTAGCAGAGCATGATCCCCTCCCTTCAGAGACTGGGCCGCAGGGCAGTATTTCAACATTAAAACGACCCCAAACACACCTCCAGATGAACAAAGAAGTTGAGGGTAAAGGTGATGGACTGGCCAAGCATGTCTCCAGGCCTAAACCCTATTGAGCATCTGTGGAGATCCTCAAACGGAATGTGGAGGACTGCGAGGTCTCTAACATCCACAAGCTCCATTATGTCATCATGGAGAAGTAGAAGAGGACTCCAGTGGCAACCTGTGAAGCTCTGGTGAACTCCATGCCCAAGAGGGTTAAGGCAGTGTTGGAAAATAATGGTGGCCACACAAAATATTGACACTTTGGGCCAAATTTGGACATTTTCACTTAGGGGTGTACGTACTTTTGTTGCCAGCGGTTTAGACATTAATGGCTGTGTGTTGTTATTTTGAGGGGACAGCAAATTTACACTGTTATACAAGCTGTACACTCAATACTTTACATTGTAGCAAAGTGTCATTTCTTCTGTGTTGTCACATGAAAAAATATAATATATTTACAAAAATATGAGGGGTGTACTCACTTTTGGGAGAAGTGCATGCATGCATGCACATATGAACACAGATAGGCTCATTAGGTGCTTATGCATACAAAAACAATTATGCCACACACATTAGGCATCCCTGCACATGCTAGAGTGAGAATAATAATTCTAGGGTCATCACTGACTGTTAACATTAAACTGATTAGCTGTAAAGGCTTTAAAAACGTCGCCTATGTACAATTTGGTACCATAGTTTTCCGTCATTTCATGGGCATGTGCAATTGTAAGGTTTGACATGTTTGGTGTCGCTTTACTTGATGCAATCTCATATTTTATATTTTTCCAAACAATTGGGTATTTTATCTATGTGCACTAAAATGTGTTTTAAGGATTTGATACTTGCGCCAAGATCGCGTGATATTGCAAATTGAAATTTCAACTGCCACCATTTTATTCTCTGTTTTCAGAAAATCTATAATGTTTTGGGGGGGGGGGACTTTTGGGGTCTTTTAGAACAAGGCTCGACAAAACCCAGGTGCCAGGTCGCAATTGAGACTGCAAATTGCATCCAGGCGCCTGGGCTACACCGCAGCAGCTGGGACGCGGCCCCCCCGCGGGTGCGCAGACTTCGGCCGGGCTGGCCAAAATTGAGGCCCCGGCTTTGCGGCCTGCTGTGAGACTTTCTCCATTCTGTTAACCGGCGCCCTCTGGGGGACGGTGCTGTGATAAGCGCGGCTCTCTCTCACTGACCGCCACCGCCGACATCGTCCTCCCAGTTTGACAGCTGGGATTTGAGTAGCCGGCTTGATCAGTTGCCCATTACTGTTGGGGGAACCACCTTATTAGTGCTGTCAGTGCCACCTCAGTGCTGCCTGTCAGTGCCACCTCAGTGCTGCCTGTCAGTGCCACCTCAGTGCTGCCTGTCAGTGCCACCTCAGTGCTGCCTGTCAGTGCCGCCTCAGTGCTGCCTGTCCAGAGCCATCTCAGTGCTGCCTGTCCAGAGCCATCTCAGTGCTGCCTGTCCAGAGCCATCTCAGGGCTGCCTGTCCAGAGCCATCTCAGGGCTGCCTGTGCAGAGCCATCTCAGGGCTGCCTGTGCAGAGCCATCTCAGGGCTGCCTGTGCAGAGCCATCTCAGGGCTGCCTGTGCAGAGCCATCTCAGTAACGCCTCATCAGTGCCCATTAGTGTAGCCTGTCGGCACACATCAGTGAAGGAGAAAAATAACTTCTTTGCAAAATCTTATAACAAACAAAAAACGTTTTTTTTAAAAAAAATATTGTCTTTTTTCGCTTGTCTTCAGGCGTGAGCAATTCTTATTGCCCGACGCCCCAGACATGCAGTTCTGGGAGCTGGGCAGCTGATTTAAAAAACTGCCTCTTAACTTTTTCAGCTGGCTCCTAGATTCTAAGCAAATTTGTCAAGCCCTGTTTTAGAACACGTGACAACTGCTGCTCTCGCTTCTTATCCTGCTTTCTCAGCAATTGTTATGAAACGTGTCCACATAATTGGTCTATCAAAATATAATTGGGGCTAGAGGGTATTTTATATATTTTTAATAAGCAGTATATTAGATTTAGAGTAAGCTTTCACTGACCTCTGTAGCTGCTTGTACTGTGGAGCAATTCATCCTCAGAATCTACAGTATAAATGGTGAGGTTATTCTAGTGTAGTCTCACCAACCTGCTCTCCCTTCTCTTTGAGTGCACCTGTTTACAGATTAGAAGCCCGGAAGGCTGCTGAGTAATTTATTGGAGGCAGCAGCAGGGTGCTGAGCTTCTGAAATGAAAGTGCTTTCTGCTGTAAATTTTGAGGATTAAATCCACCACAGCTCATGTAGCTACATCGATTGCGGGGAACCAATTTTGAAGCTAATTTTTAAAACTCATGTTTTCAAGTTCATATTTTAAAAAATGTGTCCATATTGGAATGCCCACATCCTGGCCACTATTCTATTTTAAGCATAAAAACTAATGTAAATGCAAGCTTCTTTTTTTTTTATTAGGTGGTGTTATAATACTTTTTTTTTTTCTCCCCAGGCATCCAGATTGGTTCATGGGAACCAGTCAGCTCAGCTTATCCTCTCCTCTTTTCCTGTACAACAAAGCACTTTTGCCCCTTCACACCAGCAACAGTTAAGTCGACATAGGACGGACAGCATGAGCGATCCTTCTAAAGTCCAACAGCTGTAACCCTGATGTGTGATTGACTTGTTTATAGAAGACACAAATGGATTTGGCTGGCAGTATTGAAAAATGATAATCACTACCAATGCAGCACAATGAATGTTTGGTACGAGACAACAAAGCAGATTAAGCACCTGTCTGCATTAATTAACATTTGTGTTATGAGACAGGCATGGCGTATTATCTATTGCACATTGTGTGTCAGAGCAGAGTTTATTTTTTTGGAATTCTTTGGTCGCGGAGATGCCTGCACACACCTACCCACTAGATATTCTAATCTAATGTCTGAAAGCTGCTGTTGGATATTTGTTTTTAAACTTTCATGCTGACATTTTTTAGTGGCCTTTTAAAGAGAACATATAAGAAGAGTTTATGTTTAAGAGGTTTTCTATAAGATTACACATTTTGGAAGAATATAAATTATATGTACTATTTTCCCTGAACCCAGATGCCTAACCCACTCTTGATCATTGTCCAGCTCCACTTTTCTGTTGCACAAACACTATGTAATCCATACATAAGCACACTTACCAAAGCATTCTGTAAACACTCTTTATGTAAATACTTTGTGGATGTAACCTAATTTAATAGTATATGACTTGCACAGGTGAGTTTGTCACTACTCAAGTGAGTTGGACTCACTAGCAATGACTTTTCCATTTGTATGCCGTTTGTTCAGATCTGTGTATATGACTGCTGCTTTATTTGCCCATTGCTTTGGTTTCCTTTTTTGTTTGCATTTTTTTTCTGTTTTACAATTCTAAATGCAGATTGCGGGTTTTGTGGAGTGGGCACATTGTTCACTTGCAAAAGGCATTCGGCTGCAGTTCTAGGAAAAGAATGGATTTTTATCTCTTCTCAGCTTCTGATAAACAGGAGTGCCTTTAAATATGCTACGAGGTCCCATCATTTTCTGATCTTTTTAATATTTAATACAGGACATAGACCTGTAGCTGGATGTGATGAAAATATGAAAACTTCGTACTGATTTTTGCGTATCAATAATGGAAAATTGCATTGTTTCTAAAAGAAAAATGGAAGATGGCATAGTTTTTAAATAATATTAGAATATAATGAGAAATATTTCAGTGTGTTGCAAAATGTTCATTTGTGAGCCTTCAAAAAGTGTAGATGAGCACAGCTAAAATTTTAGACAGAACCACCTCCACGCAGACACAGTTAGAAAAAAAATAAATAAATAAATATATATATATATATATACACATACAGTTGTGCTCATTAGTTTACATACCCTGGCAGAATTTATGATTTCTTGGCCATTTTTTCAGAAAATATGAATGAGAACACAATAACATTTCTTTCACTTATGGTTAGTGTTTGGCTGAAGCCATTTATTATCAATCAACTGTGTTTACTCTTTTTAAATCACGACAACAGAAACTACCCAAATGACCCTGATCAAAAGTTTACATACCCCAGTTCTTAATACCGCGTATTGCCCCCTTTAACATCAATGACAGCTTGAAGTATTTTGAGGTGTTTGTGGATGAGGCTCTTTTATCTTTTCAGATGGTAAAGCTGTCCATTCCTCTTGGCAAAAAGCCTCCAATTCCTGGAAATTCTTGGGCTGTCTTGCATGAACTGCATGTTTGAGATCTCCCCAGTGTCTCAATAATATTGAGGTCAGGAGACAGAGATGGCCA
Organism: Glandirana rugosa; assembly: GCA_018402905.1. Lineage (NCBI taxonomy): Eukaryota > Metazoa > Chordata > Amphibia > Anura > Ranidae > Glandirana > Glandirana rugosa. The sequence goes on from BLSH010454305.1 coordinate 15,736, forward strand.
CTCCAGAGCCTTCACTTTATTCTGCTGTAGCCAATGACAGGTCAACTTGGCCTTGTGTTTTAGATCATTGTTATGTTGGAATGTCCAAGTGCGTCCCATGCGCAGCTTCATGGCTGATGAATGCAAATGTTCCTCCAGTATTTTTTGATAACATACTGCATTCATCTTGCCATCAATTTTGACCAAATGCCCTGTGCTTTTGTAGCTCACACATCCTCAAAACATCAGCGATCCACCTCTATTTCACAGGCCTTGTTGACTCCTCTCCAAATGTAGGGTTTATGGTTGTGGCCAAAAAGCTCAATTTTGGTCTAATCACTCCAAATGACTTTGTGCCAGAAGGTTTGAGGCTTGTCTCTGTGCTGTTTTCCGCATTGTAAGCGGGATACTTTGTGACATTTGCATAGTAATGGCTTTCTTCTGGCCACTCGAACATGCAGCCCATCTTTCTTCAAGTGCCTTTTTATTGTGCATCTTGAAACAGCCACACCACATGTTTTTAGAAAGTCCTGAAGTTATTTGTTGGTTTTTCTTTGCATCCCCAACAATGTTCAGTTGTTGGCAGTTGTGGCTGAAGTTTTAGTTGGTCTACCTGACTGTGGTTTGGTTTCAACAGAACCTCTCATTTTCCACTTCTTGATTAGAGTTTGAACACTGCTGATTGGCATTCTCAATTCCTTGGATATCTTTTTATATCCCTTTCCTGTTTTATACAGTTCAACTACCTTCTCCTGCAGATCCTTTGACAATTCTTTTGCTATCCCCATGACTCAGAATCCAGAAACGTCAGTGCAGCACTGGATGAAAGATGCAAGGGTCTGTCAGGAGTCCAGAAACTCATTCACCTTTTATACACACACACATGAATTACAATCAAACAGATCACAGGTGGGAATGGTTACCTTTAATAGCCATTCAAACCCCTTTGTGTCAACTTGTGTGCATGTTATCAGGCCCCAAAACCACCAGGGTATGTAAACTTTTGATCAGGGTCATTTGGATAGTTTCTGTTGTCATTATGATTTAAAAAAGAGTGAACACAGGTTGATTGATAATAAATGGCCAAACATTAACGATGAGTGAAAGAAATGTTTGTGTTCTCATTCATAGTCTCTGAAAAATTGCCAAGAAATCATAAATTCTGCCAGGGTATGTAAACGTATGAGCACAACGGTATGTACAGTGCCTTGCGAAAGTATTCGCCCCCCTTGAACTATGCAACCTTTTGCCACATTTCAGGCTTCAAACATAAAGATATAAAACTGTAATTTTTTGTGAAGAATCAACAACAAGTGGGACACAATCATGAAGTGGAACGAAATTTATTGGATATTTCAAACTTTTTTAACAAATAAAAAACTGAAAAATTGGGCGTGCAAAGTTATTCAGCCCCTTTACTTTCCGTGCAGCAAACTCTCTCCAGAAGTTCAGTGAGGATCTCTGAAAGATCCAATGTTGGCCTCAATGACTAATGATGATAAATAGAATCCACCTGTGTGTAATCAAGTCTCCGTATAAATGCACCTGCACTGTGATAGTCTCAGAGGTCCGTTTAAAGCGCAGAGAGCATCATGAAGAACAAGGAACACACCAGGCAGGTCCGAGATACTGTTGTGGAGAAGTTTAAAGCTGGATTTGGATACAAAAAGATTTCCCGAGCTTTAAACATCCCAAGGAGCACTGTGCAAGCGGTAATATTGAAATGGAAGGAGTATCAGACTACTGCAAATCTACCAAGACCTGGCCGTCCCTCTAAACTTTCAGCTCATACAAGGAGAAGACTGATCAGAGATGCAGCCAAGAGGCCCATGATCACTCTGGATGAACTGCAGAGATCTACAGCTGAGGTGGGAGACTCTGTCCATAGGACAACAATCAGTCGTATACTGCACAAATCTGGCCTTTATGGAAGAGTGGCTAGAAGAAAGACATTTCGTAAAGATATCCATAAAAAGTGTAGTTAAAAGTTTGCCACAAGCCACCTGGGAGACACACCAAACATGTGGAAGAAGGTGCTCTGGTCAGATGAAACCAAAATCAAACTTTTTGGCAACAATGCAAAACGTTATGTTTGGCATAAAATCAACACAGCTCATCACCCTGAACACACCATCCCCACTGTCAAACATGGTGGTGGCAGCATCATGGTGTGGGCCTGATTTTCTTCAGCAGGGACAGGGAAGATGGTTAAAATTGATGGGAAGATGAATGGAGCCAAATACAGGACCATTCTGGAAGGAAACCTGATGGAGTCTGCAAAAGACCTGAGACTGGGACGGAGATTTGTCTTCCAACAAGACAATGATCCAAAACATAAAGCAAAATCTACAATGGAATGGTTCACAAATAAACATATCCAGGTGTTAGAATGGCCAAGTCAAAGTCCAGACCTAAATCCAATCGAGAATCTGTGGAAAGAACTGAAAACTGCTGTTCACAAACACTCTCCATCCAACCTCACTGAGCTCAAGCTGTTTTGCAAGGAGGAATGGGCAAAAATTTCAGTCTCTCGATGTGCAAAACTGATAGAGACATACCCCAAGTGACTTACAGCTGTAAGCTGGTGCTACAAAGTATTAACTTAAGGGGGCTGAATAATTTTGAACGCCAAATTTTTCAGTTTTTTATTTGTTAAAAAAGTTTGAAATATCCAATAAATTTCGTTCCACTTCATGATTGTGTCCCACTTGTTGATTCTTCACAAAAAATTACAGTTTTATATCTTTATGTTTGAAGCCTGAAATGTGGCAAAAGGTCGCAAAGTTCAAGGCACTGTATGTGTGTGTATGTATGTATGTATGTGTATATATATATATACTTCCTGTGGTACATATGTGATGATTAGGAAAATAACAAATATATATATATTTTTTGTAATACAATTAGAAAAAAGAAGCTTGCTGACAGCCTAAAAAAAAACAAAAAAACTAAAGTTCCCCAACTTATCTTAACAGACAGGAAGACCAAAACTGGCCAATACACTGTGTGCTTTTTTTTTTACCATATCATCTTGTTGCGGTAACACACATTGTCACACAGTAATGCACCACTTTGAATAGCAAAGTTAATGGCTGTTCAGTGAAGTCCAAAATAAGAGATGGATATACAAGATAGTTCCTTCTATTCCCACCTTAGATCTTTCGTCAATCTGGAGGGTGCTCAAGCATGTTGGTGGTTTTTGTTTGTTTTTTCATTCACTTGTTGTTTTGCTCATTCGTTTCTTAGGAATACCCTTCATCTCCCAAAGTCCATCCAAGTTTCAATCACATCTAGATTTTCGGCATCTTAAACTTAAATTGACAAACAGCAAAAATCTGTCACTTTGCTTGTTTGTATTGCTTTGTAGTCTTACCTAACAAAAATTAAACTATTAATCTCCCTTGAGCACCATCCATCCCATCCAAATCTTCTGTTTGCTTCAGTTAAAAAAAGAAAAACCCAGGATGGTCAGGCTGGTCTTGTAATGTGCTTTTAATCTATATCTTGCACAGTAGCTCCAACTGCAGGGATTGCCTCTGTCCATCTGGGACAAGGAATGAATATCAACAGTCCCCATTTTACAGTCACTTGCCCAGTATATTCATATCCCAAGTAGAAGGTTGTAGAACATTGTGAACCAGCTGAATTTTTTTTTTTTCCACCTTCTTATGTTTCTTACTTGTATATGAGAATATGAAGATCACTCCTTAGCTGCGTGTTTATGTAATTATCTTGCAATTATAATTGCATTTAATGCTGTGATTAGCCGGCTGTCTTTTTCTGTAGACTGTTCTAATCAGGCACAGTTTGCTCTTGTCTTAGACTGAAAAGGTGGAGGTTGGCTTCATCTGAAGGAGAGCAAGCCCCTAGTTATTTTCTCATTGTAAGGTATTTTGTTGCAGTTGTACATTGCTCTTTAGAAAAGTAAGGATGTGGTACGAAGTGATTTTTTTTTTATCTCTACAACTGGTCCCAGTTTTTAGATCTTTTCATGTAATCTAGTAGGAGAGTTGACATCTTTTTTTCAACACATCAAGGCAGGAGCCACATTACCATACAAAGTCATTCATAGATTCCCTGTTCACCGATATAAAGTATGCCCCTGACCGCCTTCTAGACTTGCCCCCCTTTTTTTAATAACCTGCAAGAAAAATGTTAGCTCTTCCTTTGCCATTCGTGTCACAATGCAGACACAGTGCTCAAATCATGCTTAAAGGCAGTTTGATTTGTGCCAGATAGGTACTTAGTTCTCTTGGTAGCTTGTTTGATAAACCTCCTCCTGTGTCCCTGTAAATTGCTCTGCCTGTTCTTCCTAACATCTTGATTAGTTTTAATGTTTTCAATGTATTCACAGCTGCCCATACACAAAGTAAAATTGTGATAGAATGGATGTGATTTTGGCTAAATCGAGCAAACAATCTGAAATACAGGAGAACTGGAAATTTTTAGGTAACACTTGCACAAGCTTTTTCTTGATCTGTTATGAGGCTACATCACACAGGTGATTTGCATACTCTGCAATTTCCAGCAGCAAGAATGTGTGGGTAACTGCACCTGGAATGACATGTGTGCGAATATCTGCGGTCGCTCATCTCATACTTGCAATGACCAGCTGACGACAGCCACTATTTGTGACTGCTTGCACGGCAATTACTTGCAGTGATCACCAGAGATAATCACTCTTGTGAATGTAGTTTTAGCGCCTTCACTAACCCCAACACTGCCACTACTACTACTCTCACACTACCTGCAGATAAAGACCCCTATGTGGCCTGTCAAAAATGTGTTTACAATTGGTGTGTTCCTGATATTACTATATGTTATTGCTTCAACTGCATGTCTTGCCATATGGCATGATATACACAGAAGGAATTACCATGGAAACACCCTTAATTAGCCCTAATACATGTGTGAAAACTGGCAGAAATGTACATTAGAGGTGGGTCCTCACTACCCATGACCTTGTACAGCTTCTTTAGAGTTTTAATTTGTAAGAGAGATCAGATTGATCTAGATCAGGGTTTCTCAACCAGGGTTCCTCCAGAGGTTGCTAGGGGTTCCTTGAACAATGGTCAATTTCTACCTCTCAGATAAATTCCCAATGATACCATTGATCCTTTTAGCCATCTCTAAGGGGGGGTAGGGGGGGATTCTTCCCAATGACCACAAGTGTAAGGAGCATTCTTCCCATTGACCATCACATTAATGTATCATGATCTATTACATTACAACATGTACATGGAGGCAACCATGCTTGCTCATTAGATATACAGGATCTGCTTCCTGATTTACAGTGTTGGGGTGATTGGGCTATTCTTCACATTCTCACAATGGAAAGCAATGGCTTGATTTGACACAGTAAAAAGAAAACTGTGCCCTTGAGGCTAATATATCTTATCGTGATGGTTAAGACCCCTGTCCTGAGAGAATATGGAGGCTGTCGTTTGCAACCTTCTCTTCTCAAAATGCTATTTGGCTAAGGCCATATTTATACTTGATCCCTTTTCACCCTTGCTGCTTACTGTTTAAAATTAAAGGATCACCCAAGAACATAATTTTGATATATTACAGCTTACCAGTCCTTAGATGTGTTGGCTGCATTAGTTAGAAAATACTTGCTGACCTTGCCAGATATACAGTGCCCTTGTCATCTTTCTATGAGCTGAACTGAAAGCATAAAACAATCTTATCTAAGGAATGGTAAACTGCAATATGTGAAATGTGTGTTTTTGGGGGGTTTAGATCTTTAAAACAAAAAGTCAGGGTTGGATTCCACCATTGACTAACTTCTTCCTGGTGGCAGCCACATATTAGAGCAGAATCTGTGTTGGTATCTTATACTTCAGTGGCTCTCAACCTCAATCCACAAGTACCCCTAACAGGTTTTTGTTTTGTTTTGTTTTTTTAGGATTTTTTTCACCTTGCAAGTGTGCTTTAAATCAGTGCTTGTGGTTTGGTATTCAGGACCGCTATTTTCCCAAAACATGGTCAGTTAGGGGTATTTGAGGAATGAGGCTGCAAAACCCTGTTTTACATATTTGCCTGTAATGTTTATTGGGTAAACGGTAGAGACAGGATAAGAGCAGCCCTACATTTGTAGACCCTGTCGCCACACCATCACTAATATCACTTATGGAAAGGAAAAATGCTGCAAATAAGCATGTTAGTTATGGGTTTTGTTTTTTTTTTTTGAGCTTTTACGTGCAGTTTTAGAAGTTTGGTGGCAGGGTCTCTTTAAGACAATTCAGCATTTCTGGATCCCAGATTTCCATAGTAACAATGCTCTTAGACTGCAGTAATTTAAATGATGTGCTCACTAGAAATATATTCTTTTTTAGCACTCACTAGAACAGTCTGTCTCAACCTTTTCAACAGAGGAACCCTTGAAATAGTTTTCTGGTCTCGGGGAACCCCTGCTAAATATGAAAAAATCTACAGTTCATGATACATTAGTGTGATGGTCAATGAGAACAATGCTCCTTTACACTTACAGATAGCTAAAAAGATCAATGGTGTCATTGGGAACTTATCTGAGAGGCAGAAATTAACCATTGTTCAAGGAACCCCTAGCAACCTCTGGTGGAACCCTGATTGAGAAACTGCACTAGAAATATACTGCTTCCACTTTAGCACCCTCTGGTTACCTTCTATATGTCCTCAAAATAGATTTGACTTTCTCACTAGCTCTTATGGGTAATACACTACTTTCCCTCCAAATCTTTCAGCACCTCCTGGAAATATAGTTTACATCCCTTTAACTCTTCAGCACTTACTGGTAAACATACTCTACTTCCCTTTAAACCCTTAGTAATTCAGTTGTTTCCAGGCAGGAGAGGAGGAGGGATTTTTCTTAGCTAAGCACACCCTCCTGCCTGGATGCTTGAGTGAAGGGCAGATGGATTCCAGGAAGTAAATGCTAAATTAACCCCTTCAGATCTGCGCTATAGCTGAAAGACTGCTACAGTGCAGATCTTAATTGCCATACGGACGTCCATGGACGCGTGGCTGCCGCATGCTGCCTGGGCGTGCCTGCGAGTCGGGAGGACTCTATGTCCGCTCGTGACTCGCGATCGCCTGTCAGAGCTGCAGAATGGGGAACCGACGATGTAAACACGGTGATTCTCCGTTCTGTGAAGGGGGACATAGCAGATCTACTGATCCCTGCCACTGGGATCAGTTAGATCAGTTTTGTCCCTGCCAGCCCCGCCCCTACACAGTTAGAACACAATGAGGAAACAGTTAACCCCTAGATTGCCCCCCCCCCCGGTTAACCCCTTCACTGCCAGTGACATTTATACAGTAACCAGTGGACATTTAAATTTCTGATCGCTGTATAAATGTCATTGGTCCCAAAAAAGTGTAAAAAATGTCCAACATGTCCGCCCCAATATCAAAGTCCTGATAAAAATCGCAGATCGTCGTCATTACTAGTTAAAAAATAAATAAATAAAAATGCCATAAATCAATTCCGATAGTTTGTAGACGCGATAACTTTTGCGCAAACCAATCAATAAGCGACGATTGCAATTTTTTTTTTACCAAAAATATGTAGAAGAATATATCTCGGCCAAACCCAATGATTATTTTTTATATATATATATTTTTTTTTTTCTTTTTTGGATATTTATTATAGCAAAAAGTAAAAATTATGGTTCTGTTTTCAAAATTGTGGCTCTTTGTTTATAGTGCAAAAAATAAAAACCGCAGAGGTGATCAAATACCACCAAAAGAAAGTTCTATTTGTGGGAAAAAAATTATAAAAATTTTGTTTGGGTACAATGTCGCACGACCGCGCAATTGTCATACAAAATTTAACAGCGCTGAAAGCCTAAAATTGGTCTGGGCAGGAGGGGTGTTTAAGTGCCCAGTAAGAAAGTGGTTAATCATTTGCCCTTACTCAAGATGGCCACGGCCAGAAATGCTAGAGGGTGTTTTTCAAAGTGATCAGCAAAATAAAGCATGGGGACATGGATGGATGGGGAAGTTTGCTTTGAATAAAAATGAATGAAACAGCATTTTTGGTTTTTGGTGCTCGGATGCCGTGTAGTTCCACTTTGTGCTCACTGTAAATATATTCTACACACCCTTTAAAACTTCAGCTGCGTTGTGTCGGAGCCCTGTATTAAAAAATGATTCCCTTTTTTCTTACACAACTTTTAGTCAAATCTAACCACCCAGGAATTTTGTGGAATCCGATTTAGTGGGCTTTTTTTGTAATAGAGTTGGCCAATCACTACAACTACGCTTGACTGTTTTTACACCTGTTTTATTAAGCTTAAAGAACACTTTTTTTTTTTTTTGTTAATCAGACGCTGTGTTTTCTTCATCATTGGTCTTTGTATTCCTTCTCGGTTTATATCCAAAATAAACGTGTGAACAGAATACTTTGTTCTTCGAATGATTATCCCTTGAAACAGACTTTGGTCTTCTAATTTTGAAGACCTTCGTACTGCAGGCATTTCTAAAACCTAATACGTTCTTTATTAATTAGTTATGGTATTGAACTGCAGATCCATGCGCATGCCACTTAGTCGTGCATTTGACGAGAATAAAAATGAATCACTATATTTTGTAAACTACAAAACACTATTTTGAGAATGTTTGAAATCAGATTCTGTGTTGTACAGCTGGTGTAATATATTTTGTAAATACTTCTATATATGGATAATATAAAATAACTGAATTTTATATGATGCATGGTTGTAGGATTTAATGTTTCTTGATGCCATCATTTTGACAAACCACCCAATACTTCTGCCTCCTCCAATGTTTATGATGCTACTTATTTTCCTTATTTTGTGCGTTACCATTTTTTACCATTATGTCTTGTATGGTGAAATGTCAAATGTTAATGCTGTGGTAATCTAGCTTTGTGTGTGTTAAGTGTGTTTTTATGTTTTTATTATATATATATATATATATATTTGTTGGGGCTAATTTATGCGTGTATCAGTGATAAAACTGTTCACCACCATTCACCATAATTTTTTTTTAAGTTTGTGTAGTTTCCCCCCACCTTGTTTTTATATACAGCTTTTCTGTGTGCAGAAATGTATGTTTTTGTCAGATTGTGAACAATTTTACCTCTCAGAAGCTATTTTTGTGTAATGGGGAAACTATTTTAAGCAAAAAGAAAAACTACAGTGATTTGCACAAAATTCTGTACACTATATTTTTTCCAGGTATATTCTATTAGAATGGCGGAAAGAACTTTCCTCCTTATGGACTACCTTAATGATCAGCCCTGTACTTTTAGATACTTTTGAGGGGTTTTATGCTACCCCCAAATACATACAGTGCCTTGGTATAGTTTACAGGTTTGTGATACGTTCTTTAACATTTCTGACTGTATCTTTTGCATGGAATGGGGCAGACAGGAATTGTGAAGAAAAGTAGGGGAGTTGCCCTTAGCAGCCAATCAGATGCTGTCATTTTACATTTTTGCAGGATTTATTAATACAGGGCATCAGATGACAACACTCCTGTTTATCCTGTAGCTCTTCTTTTCCTCTAGTCCTTGTAATTCTGACCCAGTAACATAATTTTATATTCTGAAATTTGCAGGTATTTGCTACAATATGAGAACATGTTTGGGCCCAACTTTGTGTGATTTAATACAGCCTGGATATAATTCAGAACTGCTGTCCTTCACAGTAACCTACATTATGGCATTTTTATATCAGCTGTAGAACATTTTTCAGTATAGATATTGAATGTTGTAACATGATCTGTGCAGATATGGGATCCATTATGTGTATCAAAAGCTAAAGGCAAATATTAAATTAGTGATGATGGAGACTCACAAATATCACTAAGCACTTTCCCGTACTGTAAATGCATGGCACACGTCTACATAGATTTAAAGGGCTTTCATGTTTTAGGACTATTTAAACAGAATGAATACCATTACACTTGACTGAAAGAGAACAGGCCAGTGAGTGAATTCCAAAATTACGATTTTCTTGAGAATCTGCAGCAGGTGTCCTAAATCATGGAAATCCATTTAGTGACTAGGAATTCTAGAGGCACTTTTATATTGAAATGTAATTTTATGTATTGTTTTTGCATTTATCAAAAACCTGGAAGCATTCCTTATGATACTTATGGATAATTGTTACTTTTTAGTGTTCTGTTTAGTTCTTCTTATTCCTACAATTACCTTATATCATTCCTTTTCTTTCTGCTAGCACCATCTCAAAGGTGGGTTCAAATTTATTTGTAAGCCAGTAAGCGTCATGCAATCTGATGCAAATCAGATTACTAAAAGACAATGACATGACTGGTAGGCACATTTGGTGGGTTGTTTGCTGTAGGATGTGAAGGTGAAAGAGATCATATATATGAAATGCTAGTCAGATTATATACCATACTGGTCAATTCTGACTGAAAATAACCACAGCAATATCTATGTTCTCCCTGCGTAGGTATGACAAGCCAGACATTTAATGGAAAAAAAAAACAAAAAAAACTATTTTCACTTTTAGGCAATAGAGATCTAGAACCGTGTGCTGTAATTCTCAGCCTTGACTTTTTTTTTTTTTTTTTTTAAGAAGTCTTCGCCGTATCGCCTCTTTCTTGCCAAAGCCTGCCAAATGGTTACATATTTTAATAGAAGGCCTCACAGATCAATGCGAAGGTTAGTAGTGGGCCCGGCCAAGCTGAACGTTTATAGGAAAGTTAAGACTGCAGCAGGAAAATGTCTACCCAAGATACATGTTTTATTGTTCTTTGAGGGACGCAGGAATTCCGAGACTGTCAGGTTCTATTGCTGCCTACAGGAGGACTTGGACATTGGCAGACAAATTGTGAGCCAGCCCAATTTACTCCTCATACTCCCTGCGTGTACAGTTTTTTTTTATAGTCATCTAGGAAGATAGACATCTTTTCTTTGCTAGCAATTGTTTTCTTTCAAATATTTTCTTTAATCAGAATTCTTGATACTCTGAGCCAGTTTTGTGGACTTGATTTAGAGTGCTATACCTAGCCTGAAAAGTGACTTTTGAACAGGGTGCTCTGCATTGTGGCACTTTATAGTCCAGCATATTCTGGATAAAGCGAAGTAAACTGCATTAAACAATAAATAAGACCTTGGGCAGTTTAAGTCATGCATACTAGCACATTATGTCAGACTTGGCTGAAAACAAAGCCTTCCAGTGGTGTGCTGTCACCGCTGAAGGCGATTCCATCTTCACCCAGTCTTCTTTCCGGGTTCGCAGGCTTCGGCTATCTGATTGGCTGAGCCGGCGATGATGTCACTCAGGAGTTGCTGTTTTATGGCACAGCTCTGAAGGGACAGCACGGGTATGCCGTTCCTTCAGAGCACATGAGCTGATGACGTCACCAGGTGTGACTGTCTCTAAAGACACTGTATAGGCTGTTCCAGAAGTTTTCTTCCCCAGGAGAAGCTTCAAATTCTCCACTCCCAGACATGGACTCTTTAGTCCAGGAGTTGCCCAACTCTTTGCTGTTGTATGAAAGTTCTTGGAGTTAAAGCAGTATTAAACCCAAAAGCAAACATTTATTAAATTGCAGCTTACCATTTCTTAGATGTGATGGCTGCGTTAGTTTTTCTTTTTTTTTTTTTTTTTTTTTTTTTTTACTTTTATTTCCACCAGATGATCAAGCCAGTAAGTCTGTTGTAGGAGAAGTCAGTCCAATCCTTGGATGGAATAATATGGCACCAAGCCCAGGTTGTCCCTGGCTTTGTGGCTCTGAAATCCTACCCTGAAGTTGGAAAAGTCTGTCTCTTGGAAGATCCTCACAATGGATGCCAGCCTTTTAGACTGGAGAGGAGCCCTGAACATTTTGTCAGTGCATCAGAACTTGGAGACTTGCCTTCTAATCGATATCCTGGAGCTTTGGGAAAATTGGTTTTCCCTGCGATGCGGGTCATCTGATCAAGATCCAGTTGGACAGTATCTCGGCAGTGGCATACATCACCTTTCAGGAAAGAACCAGAAGTCTTGGAGCTTCACGTTCCAGCATTATCTGGCATCCTAGGTGTGGACAAGCTTGCTTTCCTTAATGAGTGGTGTCTGGACCCAGGATGGGATGGTCTCTACTCCTGGAGGTATCTCAGGGCCTAAGTCACAGACAGAGAATACTCTAGCAGAAGCAATCAATGTTCTGGAGACTCCATGGGGTCATGGATGCCTTTACTCCCCTGACACTAATTTCTCATTTGCTGCACAGGAGGAAGCTGAGGGCATTCTGGTGAGTCTGTCATAGCTATGAACTGGATCAGGCAGATGTGGTACTCTGACCTGAATAAACTGGTAGATGCTTCAAGGGCTCTTCACTTTCACTGTAAAACATAGCATAAGAAAACTTGTTGAAATAGCCAAGACTAATTAAGGGCTGCTGGAGATATAAAAACATCCAATAGTAAAAATAACACATTAAAAAGCAAAACCGGAACTTTGGGCAAAGTAGGTAACAATGAGCCAGGTAATTTTGTGGCAGTCCGCAAAACAATGGCAGAAAGAGGTGAAGCGAGGTAGAAATCAAACATGGAAAAGGAAAAAAAGAGGGTGGGGGGAGAGGAAGTTGAGGATGTCCAACACCAGTGCCCAAAGCTAGACTAGTATAATGAGGCATAGCACTCCACGGGCAATGACAAGTCGTCATGCCATACCCACAGGGTCGCTTGTGGGCTCTTCAAGTCTGCTGCCATAAGGACCAATTTACTACGCTTCTTCTCGGCCTATGGCTTTAACATTATGGCTGTTGAAGCCCAAGTTCTGGGAGACAGAAGCATCTCCAAATTGGTAATTCTCATTATGCTAAAAGCTAGGTCTACTTCCTGCAAAATCTACTATTGCACCTAAAAGGTATACAGCACTTGGTGCAAGGCAAAAAATTCTCATCTTTCTCAGATTCACTGCGGGTGAAATTTTGGCATTTTTGCAGACAGCTTCCTGTTCTTTGATCAAGACCTTTTGTGCTGGGTGTTTCACATGTGGTTATTACAGTACACTCTCACCTGTGACTCCCTGGAATCTCAATTTGCTTCTCTCTGCACTTCAAAAACCTAGTCTTCCTTCTACTCACCCACAAGATTGCATTCCTTGTTCCCAGCAACCCTGTGAAGCAAGTGTCTGAGCTGGCGCCCTTCACCTCAATCAGGACATCTTCCTTGCATCTCTGCGTCCAGTTTATCAAAAGGAGAACGCCCTGTTTGTAGTTTGTGCTGGAGGAGTTTTCCTTGCAGCCATTAATGACTCTTTCTGTTAGTCCTGACAGTCCCATTATGGGGAACCCTGCTTCTCGTTTTGCCCTTTCTCTATGGCTCAAACAAGCCATTGTTCAAGCTTATTGTCTTAATGATTGACTTCCACCCTTTCCTGTCAAAGCACACTCTAATAGATCTTTGAGTGCTTCTTGGGCTTTTCATATATCAGGCCTCTGGTTCCCAGATTTACAAAGCTGCCTCTTGGTTTTCTGTTTACATGTTCTACAAGTTTTACTAGGTGTATGTTCATGCCCCATCTAATGCCAGTTTGAGGCATAAGGTTCTTCAGTTGGTTTTTTGAGCTGCATGCAGTTTCCAGTTCTATTTTTGTTGCCTTTCTACAAAACTGAGGCATGCTGGGAGAAGAAGGGGTCATACTGGGCTGGCTCACAATTTTAGTAGTGCGGTTTCTTTAGTAGTAGTAGTGAGTGCCACTTTACCACCAGTCACATGCCATATTCAGTTATTAATAAGAATATCTGCTGGCAGCTATAGAGGTAAAAGCTGTAAAGCTTATTATTGCTTCTTAAGGATATGAAAACACTTGAATGGCTAATAGTCTAGTCACAAGTTCACATATAAATAAGGTTTGTTCAACGGTTTGTGGTCGTACACCTAACCACCATCAAATGTCTATGGTCTGCTCACAAAAAAAAAAAGTCGATTAAGTGTTTTTTTTTTTGCGTTTAACCTGTGATCCTAACCCATCATGTTTTGTACTAAACGCTTGATGCTCCTTAAGATAATTGTGTTTATAGCTGTAGAACAGAAAAAACATCTGCCTAGTATATATAAGAACATCGTCCTGACATGTAAAAATTGTAAGGCAAACTGAGGGTCTTGTCAACAACATCCTGATTTCCAGCTGTGGTGTTTACTGCAGGCTAAAAATTACATGTACTTGCTATGAGATAGTACAGTACATTTCCTCTGTGAGCACATCTCACCACAGTAACCGATTAGGTGCTGGCTTTCATTTCACACGAAGACTAGAAAATTACAATTTGTCTATTTCAGGGACAGTTCCGCTCTTCTTTCATTTTTAATAAATGCACCCAGTGTGTTAAAGGGTCAGTCTTTAAAAAATTGACTTTAGTTCAGTTTTGGATACATGTCGGTGGGTTCAGTTACAAGCTGATTTTATACATCTCTTGTGTTCAGCTTCATCCACTGGCTGTGTCCATTACAAGGGTGTTTCACTGTTCTGTTACCTTATGGATTAAAGAAGGATTGGGACTTATAAGAAGTCAGAACTGGGGTTTCCTCTAGAATCATCCCACTTATTAAGTTGTATGAAGGTGCGAAAAGACTGCATGAACTAAATATCTGTATAATGTGGACTGACCCTTTAAAGCTTGGAATGATTCTGTGGAAAATGTTCTATAGCTGGCATCCATTTTTTAACAGCGCTATTAGCTATTCTTGGTCTGTGAATTATAAATGTATGTTATGTGACTAGTGGAAATACTGCTGTGTAGAAATCTTACAGTCAGATGCCGAGTACATTTGGGATCCTCAGTACCCCATGTAAAGAATCATTCAGCATGTCCTCTGGATTGTTCTGTGGTCACTATGACCCAAACATTGTGTAAAATGGTACCCATACGCATCTTATATGTTGCTTCAGTATAATGTGCGTATGAATAAATTCTGGTTGGAATGGAAGGATCTTCAGAAAGTGCAGTGGTCAGGATACAGAACCAAAGAATTTGTTTCAAGAAGCCCAATTAGTATCAGACAAGTCCAAATTGTAATTTGTTTCTCTTTTGTTTATAGATGTACGTTGTCTTTTTTTGTAGAAAATTAAATGTTTTAATTTTGTAAAAAAAAAAAATTTTCATATTGTAATATTTTTACAGAAATGTACATTATATTATATTAAGTTCAGAGGTCAGTTTATGCAGGTCTGCAAGTCTTAATATTGTGCGTATGTGCTAAAAGAAACTAACCTAAAAAGGCTCCATGCACATGGGATGCTTTTCAACCTCCCCTGAATG
This sequence comes from Glandirana rugosa, assembly GCA_018402905.1. NCBI lineage: Eukaryota > Metazoa > Chordata > Amphibia > Anura > Ranidae > Glandirana > Glandirana rugosa. The sequence goes on from BLSH010454305.1 coordinate 30,943, forward strand.
TTTTATCTTGACAGCTAAAAACCGGCATCCTAAAGGTCCATTTTGCATGCAGCGTTTTGCCACGTTCGCATCTAGGAGCATTTTTGAAAAAAAAAAAAAAATATATATATATATATATATATGTGTGTATATATATATATATATATATATTTTTTTTTTTTTTTTTTTTTTTTTAGGAAACGCCTGTAAAGGAAACGCTCCTAGATGTGAGTTACCGCATTTAGGTGCGTTTACAAACTGTTACAGGCATTTTTCTTTTCAAATGCCTCTGAACGCAAGCCTCTTTGCTTTAAAAAAAAAGCCTCTAAACTCAACTGCCTGGAAACAACCTTAAACGACCCTGTGTACATGGACTGATAAGATAATATTAGATGAGTTCAGGGGCAGCTGAAAAAAACGCCCAAATGCTTCTAAATGTCAGTTTAGAGGTAGCAGTGTGCATGAGGCCTAATAGACCAGTTTACAGTCAAAATTGGTATATTTTTCAAACACCCTAGAGAATAAAATGGCGATCGTTGCAATACTTTTTGTCACACAGTATTTGCGCAGTGGTCTTTCAAGCGCGATTTTTTTGGAAAAATTTCACTTTTTTGAGTTAAAAAATAAGACAACAGTAAAGTTAGCCCAATTTTGTATATTGTGAAAGAGGATGTTAAGCCGAGTAAATAGATACCATACATGACACGGTTGAAAATTGCGCGCACTCGCGGAATGGCGACAAAGTCCATTATTTAAAAAGTTCCATAGGCGACGCTTTAAAATTTTTTATCGGTTAGAGGTGCAGAGGAGGTCTTTTACTAGAATTACTGCTCACACTCTGGCGATCGCGGCGATAACTCACATGTGTGGTTTGAACACCATTTTCATGTGTGGGCGCGACTTACGTATGCGTTTTCTTTGCTGCGCGAGCTCGCGGGGACGGTGGCGCTTTAAATTTTTTTTTTTTTTTTTATTGTATTTATTTTTTTATTTTTAACACTGTTCCTTTAAAAAAAAAAAATCTGATCACTTTTATTGCTATCACAAGGAATGTAAACATCCCTTGTGATAGTAATATATGGTGACACAGGTACACTTTTCGGAGGGCTGGGGGGTCTAAAAGACTCCTTTGCATTTCATAGTATTCAGATCGCCAAAAATGGTGATTCTGAATACTGTCTTTTTTTCAAATTGGCGCCGTTAGCCGCCGAGTAAACCAGAAGTGACGTTGTGACGTCGCTTCCTGAATTTGCCGAAGGAGACCCGATAAGAGCCGATTACGGCTTCTATCAGGTCTCCTTCTAGCCGGCGGAGGTGCCAGATCGTTGCTCCGGTCTCCCTGTGGGACGGGAGGCTGGAGAAGAGCGGCGGGAGGGGGGTGTCCCCTCCCGCCCCCTGGGGTAATGACTGAGCCGACCGCCCGCTCTAAAAAATGATACCGGGATATAGCCTGCAGCTGCAGGCTATGTCCCGGTAGAGCCGCTCAAAACAGACCGCCACCTATTTACGGCGCTGGTCGGGAAGTGGATATACATATACAGTGAGGGCAAAAAGTATTTGACCCCTTGCTGATTTTGTACGTTTGCCCACTGACCAAGAAATGATCAGTCTATAGTTTTAGTGGAAGGTTTATTTTAGCAGTGAGAGCCAGAATAACAAAAATATCCAGAAAAATGCATTTTAAAAAAAGTTATAAATTGATTTGCATTTTAATGAATAAAATAAGTATTCCCTATCAATCTGCAAGATTTTTGGCTCTCAGGTGTTTTCTATACAGGTAATGAGCTGAGTAGGGATGGGCCCATGGTTCGAGTCGAATTTAGAACATTGTGGGGCATTCGCATCGACTTTGCCACCGCGGAGCGCCCCATAATGCATTGTGCGCAGACGGCGCGCACAGCTCCTCCTGCATGTGAGGGTAGCTGCCTTCTGCGCTGGCTTTGTTTTGTCGTTTTATTTATAGCGCAGGGCGGGGGCCACCGTGTGAGGTACGGGTGACCCCATCCCTTCTGACGTCAGAGGGGCGGGTTGCTCAATTACATCATTGGGTGGCCCCGCCCTTCACTATAAATCGTCAAAACAAGGAGAGCTCAGTCGACGGGAGCCCTCCCAAGGAGGAGGAGCTGTTCCTTTTTTTTGTTTTTTGCTTTTCGGGTCCGTCGCTCACCGTGATTGACTATGGATTACAACGGGGGCACTTATTTCACTTATTTTTATTTTTTAATAAAGGACTTTCCCTAATTGTCTCTTTTTTTTTTGTTTTCTTTTTTGACACTTTTGCTGAAGTAGTAGGGGTACGATGTACCCGATACAAATTCACATGGGGGGTCCGGTGTGCGGGCGGGGGGCTTCCAGATTCCGATAAGACCCCCGCCCGCACAACCACAGCCCAGGGTTGTGGGGAAGAGGGGCTCTTGTCCCCATCAACATGGGGACAAGGTGCTTTGGGGTGGGGGGGCGCAGAGCCCCCCCTGCCCCAAAGCACCCATACTCCTCATGTTGAGGACATGTGGCCTGGTACGGTTCAGGAGGGGGGCGCTCTCCGCCCCCCCCCTATCCTGGCCAGCCAGGCTGCATGCTCGTATAAGGGTCTGGTTTGGATTTTAGGGGCGGCGCCCACATCAAATTTTTTTTAAATGTTGGCTCGGGATTCCCCTTAAAATCCAAACCAGACCCGAAGGACCTGGTTTGGACTGGGGGGGGGGCACGCAAATTTTTTCAGTGATTTCTTTCTTTTCTCTTTCTATATTGCCAGTAGCCGGCAATACATTACAGCCGCAATAATAAATTACAAATGTCATTTTGCTCTGGCTATGTTCTAAACCTCAGAGGTGCGCCCTTTTGCAGGCAGACTAAGGGACCCCCCCAGGCACAATATTTAACCACTTCAAGACCAAGCCTGTTTTTTGGGTTCGTGTTTACGAGTTAAAACCAGTATTTTTTTGCTCTAAAATTACTTTACATTACAAACATTATATTTTTTTTTTCTAACACCCTAGAGAATATAATGGCGGTCATTGCAAAACTTTGTCACTGTATTTGCGCAGCGGTCTTCCAAGCGTGACTTTTTTTTTTTTAGTTAAAAAATAAGACAACAGTAAAGTTAGGCCATTTTTTTTCCATATTGTGAATGATAATGTTACGCCAAGTAAAATGATACCCAACATGTTAAGCTTCAAAATTGCGTCCGCTTGCGGAATGGCGACAAACTTTGCAACTTAAAAATCTCCATTGGCAACGTTTAAAAAATTCTACAGTTTAGCAGTTTTGAGTTAGAGGAGGTCTAGTGCTGAAATTATTGCTCTCGCTCTAACGATCGTGGCGATACCTCACGTGCGGTTTGAACAGTTTTCATATGTGGACGGAACTTACGTATGCGTTTGCTTCTGCACGCAAGCTCGCGGGAACGAAGCGCTTTAAATTTTTTTTTTGTTTAATTAATTATTTTGCTTTTTACTTTTTATTTTTACACTGTTTTTTTTAAAAAAGTAATCACTTTTATTCCTATTACAAGAAATGTAAACATTCATCGTAATAGAAAAAAGCATGATAGGTCCTCTTAAATATGAGATCTGGGGTCACAAAGACCTCACATCTCATATTTACACTAAAATGCAATAAAAAAAAAATGTAATTGTTGACTCCCGGGAGGAAGGAAGAGGAAAATTTATCTTTGCTCTCCCCCTTCTTCCTTCCCCTTTTCCCTCTTTTTCCTTTTTTTTTTTTTTTTTTTGTTGTTTTGTTTTGCTGGGTATGAATGAGTGCGTGGAAGGTCATATACACATTAGGGAGAATCAGGAGAAGAGTACAGGAATGGTATGATGCAAGAAACAGGAATTATATAGGGATAAGAGGCACCCCTATTTGGTAGAGCGATCCCTTGAAATTGACAAAGATGGTTAAGAATAATTTACCCCCTGATGTGAATAGATATGACAATTTTGTATTATATGTTATGTGTGAAAATAATAATAATAAAGAAAAGATTGAAACAAAAAAAAAAATGACAACCCAAAAAAAAAAATAAATGGGACCTTTAAGACCGTTAGGTGGACGTGACTTTTCCGCCCTGCCGTGTTATGGAACAGAGTGAGCGGCTTCAGCCGCTCACTCGGCTCACGGACACTGGCGGGTAAGGATCCGATCATCTCTGCCGCTGCCGGCAGGTCCGGTAAGCGGCGGAGATGACGGGAAACCGGCAGGAGGGGATGAATCCGCCGCTAAGACCACTTTTATCATGTTCAGAATCGCCGGCTGAAAAAAACGGTATCTGAATGGTGCCTGCAGCTGTGGGCACCATTCAGATATCGCCACTCAAACCTAAGGACATCCTATGACGTCCGGCGATACGGAAGTGGTTAAAGGAATATTTCATTTTTATTGTTTTACTTTAAGCATTATTAAAATCACTGCTCCTGAAAAAACTATCAATTTAAAAACTTTTTTCTGCATTGATACATGTCCCCTAGGGCAGGACCCGGGTCCCCAAACACTTTTTAGGGCAATAACGTGCATATGAACCTTTAACATGAGTACTTTTGATTTTTCATGTTCAGGTACCATACATTTTAACAGTGTTCGAATGTTCGCACAAATTTTTTGCCGGTTCACGTTCTGGTGCGAATAAAACCGGGGGGGGGGGTGTTCGGCCCATCCCTAGAGCTGAGATTAGGAGCACTCTCCTAAAGGGAGTGCTCCTAATCCCAGCTTATTACCTGTATAAAAGACACCTGTCCACAGAAGCAATCAATCAGATTCCAATCTCTCCACCATGGTCAAGATCAAAGAGCTATCCAAGGATGTCAGGGACAAGATTGTAGACCTACACATGGCTGGAATGGGCTACAAGACCATCGCCAAGCAGCTTGGTGAGAGGGTGTCAACAGTTGGTGTGATTATTTGCAAATGGAAGAAACAAAATAACTTAATTTCCCTCGGTCTGGGGCACCATGATATATCTCACCTCGTGGAGTTTTGATGATCATGAGAACAGTGAGGAATCGGCCCAGGACTACACAGGAGAATCTTGTCAATGATCTCAAGGCAACTGGGACAATAATCACCAAGAAACAATTGGTAACACACTACGCCATGAAGGACTGAAATCCTGCATCGCCTGCAATGTCCCCCTGCTGAAGAAAGCACATGTACAGGCCTGTCTAAAGTTTGCTAATGGACATCTGAATGATTCAGAGGAAATGGGGTGAAAGTGTTGTGGTCAGATGAGACCAAAATCAAGCTCTTTGGCATCAACTCAACTCGCCATGTTTGGAGGAGGAGGAATGCTGCCTATGACCCCAAGAACACTATCCCCACCATCAAACATAGAGGTGGAAACATCATGCTTTGAGGTGATTTTCTGCTAAGGGGGCAGGACAACTTTACCGCATCAAAGGGATGATGGATGGGGCTATGTACCCTCAAATCTTGGGTGAGAATCTCTCCCCCAGCCAGGGCATTGAAAATGAGTCATGGATGGGTATTCCAGCATGGCAATGACCCAAAACACATGACCAAGGCAACAAAGGAGTGGCTCAAGGAGAAGCACATTAAGGTCATGGAGTCTCCAGACCTTAATCCCACAGAAAATATGTGGAAGGAGCTGAAGGTTCGAATTATCAAACGTCAGCCTTGAAACTTTAATGGCTTGGAGGGGATCTACAAAGAGAAGTGGGATAAAATCCCCTCCTGAGATGTGTGCAAACCTGGTGGCCAACTACAAGAAAGGACTGATCTCTGTCATTGCCAACAAGGGTCTTGCCACCAAGTAGGAAGTCATGTTTTGTGAAGGAGTCAAATACTTATTTCGCTTATTAAAATGCAAATCAATTTATTACTTTTTTGAAATGCGTTTTTATGTATTTTTTTTTTCTTATTCTCTCTCACTGTTAAACCTACCATTACTACCTAACAATACATCAATATAAATTCAAATTTGTGAGTAACCACTATATAAATATAATATAATAAAGCGCTCAATGCTAATAATAAATAAATTACACTGTAAATTCATATATATAAACCACTAAGTGATAGATACAGTGGGGCAAAAAAAGTATTTAGTCAGCCACCAATTGTGCAAGTTCTCCCACTTAAAAAGATGAGAGGCCTGTAATTTTCATCATAGGTACACTTCAACTATGAGAGACAGAATGAGAAAAAAAATCCAGAAAATCACATGGTCTGATTTTTAAAGAACTTATTTGCAAATTATGGTGGAAAATAAGTATTTGGTCACCTACAAAAAAGCAAGATTTCTGGCTCTCACAGACCTTTAACTTCTTTAACCACTTCCCGACCGCCTGCCATGTTTTCACGGCGGTAGTCTGGTTGCTGTGCGCGAATCGCCGTAAAAAGACGGCGATCTGCGAGCACCCGCAGCACTCCTGGGGAGTGTGCCCGCGGCTCGGGCGGACCCGATGTCCGCCGCTGAGCCGCAATGAGCTGCCACAGGCAAAGAACTGACAGTGCAGGCATGGGAGATCTACTGATACCTGTCACTGGGGTCAGTTAGATCTCTCATGCCCATGGTAGCCCAGCCCCCCCCCACAGTAAGAACACACCCAGGGAACACAGTTAACCCCTAGCCCTCCCCCCAGGTTAACCCCTTCACTGCCAATGACATTTATACAGTAATCAGTAGACATTTAAATTTCTGATGTCAATGGTCCCAAAAAAGTGTCCGACATGTCCGCTGCAATATCGCAGTACCGCTAAAAATCGCAGATCGCCGCCATTACTAGCAAAAAAATAACCCCCCCCCCAGAAATGAATTCTCATCATCCGTAAACGCGGCCACTTTTGCACAAACCAATCAATAAACGCCATTTGTGATTTTTTTTTTTTATCACAAATATGAGGAAGAATATAAATCGGCCAAAAATGTTTTTTTATATTTTTTTTGGATTTGAATTTTAGCAAAAAGTAAGAAATTTGTGTTTTTTTGCAAAATGGTCGCTCTTCTTTTGTTTATAGCGGCGATCAGAAATGACGCAGAGGCGATCAAATACCACCAAAAGAAAGCTCTATTTGTGGGAAAAAAAGGACGCAAATTTTGTTTGGGGGCAATGTCGCACGACCGCGCAATTGTCAGTTAAAGCGACGCAGTGCCAAATCGCAAAAAGTGCTCTGGTCCTAAAGCTGGAAAACCTTCCGGTTGGTAAGTGGTTAAGAGGCTCCCCTGTCCTCCGCTCATTACCTGTATTAATGGCACCTGTTTGAACTCATTAGTATAAAAGACACCTGTCCACAACCTCAAACAGTCAGACTCCAAATTCCACTATGGCCAAGACCAAAGAGCTGTCAAAGAACACCAAAAATAAAATTGTAGACCTGCACCAGGCTGGGAAGACTGAATCTGCAATAGTTAAGCAGCTTGGTGTGAAGAAATCAACAGTGGGAGCAATTATTAGAAAATGGAAGACATACAAGACTACTGAATATCTCCCTCGATCTGGGGCTCCACGCAAGACCTCACTCCGTGGGGTCAAAATGATCACAAGAACTGTGAGCAAAAATCCCAGAACCACACGAGGGGGCCTAGTGAATGACCTGCAGAGAGCTGGGACCAAAGTAACAAAGGCTACCATCAGTAGCACACTATGCCGCCAGGGACTCAAATCCTGCAGTGCCAGACGTGTCCCCCTGCAAGTACATGTCCGGGCCCATCTGAAGTTTGCTAAAGAGCATTTGAATGATCCAGAAGAGGATTGGGAGAATGTCATATGGTCAGATGAAACCAAAATAGAACTTTTTGGTAAAAACTCAACTTGTGTTTGGAGAAAGAATGCTGAGTTGCATCCAAAGAACACCATACCTACTGTGAAGCATGGGGGTGGAAACCTCATGCTTTGGGGCTGTTTTTCTGCAAAGGGACCAGGGCAACTGATCCGTGTAAAGGAAAGAATGAGTGGGGCCATGTATCGTGAGATTTTGAGTAACAACCTCCTTTCATCAGCAAGGGCGTTGAAGATGAAACTTGGCTGGGTCTTTCAGCATTACAATGATCCCAAACACACCCGGGCAACGAAGGAGTGGCTTCGTAAGAAGCATTTCAAGGTCCTGGAGTGGCCTAGCCAGTCTCCAGATCTCAATCCCATAGAAAATCTTTGGAGGGAATTGAAAATCCCTATTCCCCAGCGACAGCCCCAAAACATCACTGCTTTAGAGGAGATCTTCATGGAGGAATGGGCCAAACTACCAGCAACAGTGTGTAAAAACCTTGTAGAGACTTACAGAAAACATTTGACCTCTGTCATTGCCAACAAAGGGTATATAACAAAGTATTGAGATTAACTTTTGTTATTGACCAAATACTTATTTTCCACCATAATTTGCAAATAAATTCTTTAAAAATCAGACAATGTGATTTTCTGGATTTTTTTTCTCATTCTGTCTTTCATAGTTGAAGTGTACCTATGATGGAAATTACAGGCCTCTCTCATCTGTTTAAGTGGGAGAACTTGCACAATTGGTGGCTGGCTAAATACTTTTTTGCCCCACTGTATCTCCACAGTTGGCTATGAATAATAGTCCATTGATAGCTAAAAACCGTTCATCTGGATAGACAGAAGAAGGGAACGTGTCCTTCGTGCAGAGGGACCGCAATCTTCATAATGATGTGAGCACCTCCACCATCCAATCTATGCGCTCACCTCACTGTATAACCCACACAGGGTCTATACATGCCTTCCCCTCGGGTTACATCCTCCTGGCCGTTAACGGTTTAACTCCTTAGGCTCACAATCATCCCAGAGGAGAATGTCACACCATATAGAAAAAAAGGAGCTCAAATAGTGCTTTACCGTTTTTAAAACCAAATTTATTAAAATACTAGATCACACTCGAATACATAGGTGTACATACTTCGGTACACTCAATAAAGCCACGTGTTGATGAAATGCGCTGATGCTGGGCCTATGACGTCACTACGCACCAGTGGGATTAGCATCAAGGCCCTGGAGGTGCTAGCAGCCGCACATCACGTGGATGCAACATAGAGGGGAGCTGTTTACCCCAGTACAACCACCGTGAATAGCCCGAGTGTACCGGAGTATGTACACCTATACATGTGAGTTGAACAGCTAATCGCCAGGAGGTTTAACCCCTGAGGGGAAGGCACGTATAGACCCTCTGTGGGTCGTACAGTGAGGTGAGCGCATAGATTGGATGGTGGAGGTGTTCACATCACTATGAAGATTACTCTCTGTCTCTGCACTAAGGACACTTTCCCTTCTTCTGTCTATCCAGGTGAACTGTTTATAGTTGTCAATTGACTATTATTTATAACCAACTGTGGAGATATCCATCACTTAGTGTTGTTTAATATATATGATTTTACAGTGTCATTTATTTATTATTAGCACTGAGCACTTTAATGCACAGATAATATTTGAATAGTGGTATAGTGAATTTGAATTTATATTGTTGTATTGTTAGCACTGTACACTTTATTAATAATTTTTTCACAGGATATTAGCACTTGCACTTTTATTAATTAGCCACTGGATGGCAGTAAGGACATTCCATTGTGGTTTTATATAGGCTAGCGCTTCACTAATTTTATTGAATTATTCTAGGTATTTCGGTGTACTTTGTGTTAAGCTGCAGCCCTTATTACATTCGCATATTTTATAGCAATTTAGATAGAGGTGCAGAAATTCACATATATTTCATTAAAATTATAGACTGATCATTTCTTTGTCAGTGGGCAAATGTACAAAATCAGCAGGGGATCAAAACAAAAAAGTCCAACTTCCTGCATATATATACACTCTCTCACAAAAGTGAATACACCCCTCACATATTTGTAAATATTTTATTATATCTTTTCATGCGACAACACTGAAGAAATGACACTTTGCTACAATGTAAAGTAGTGTGTGTACAGCTTGTGTTTATGTACAAAAAGCTGGCAACAAAAGTGTGTACACCCCTATTTCACAAAATTGGCTGTCCATGATTTTGTCTAGCATACTGACGGTAGTCAAATTATCGTTCGACAAAACCGAACGTAGTGACGTGTTACAAGCGTATAAAGAGGAAGTTCATGTGAATTGTGAATTACGGTGGCAGGTTTACATGACCACACTCTTCCTGGATTCCGAGCATGCGTGTTTGTACTTACAACTTTTGTTTGTCCAACTTTTGTACACACGAGCCAAAAATCGGACGACGCCGTGTCGGCAGAAAAAGTTTTCTAGTTTGCTCATACAACTTCTGTTGAACGATAATTGAAAAAAAACCAGGCTGTCGAATGGAGCGTACGAACGGTTGGATTTTCTCACGACAGGCTGTTGTACGGCAATTTTCGGTCGATAATTGTACCGTGTGTATGGACCTTAAGTGAGAACGTCCAAATTGGGCCCAAAGTGCCAATATTTTGTGTGGCCACCATTATTTTCCAGCACTGCTTTAACCCTCTTGGGCATGGCTTTACAGGTTGCCACTGGAGTCCTCTTCCACTCCTCCATGACGACAACACAGCTCGTGGATGTTAGAGACCTTGCGCTCGTCCACCTTCCATTTGAGGATGCCCCACAGATGCTCAATAGGGTTTAGGTCTGGAGACATGCTTGGCCAGTCCATCACCTTTACCCTCAGCTTCTTTAGCAAGGCAGTGGTCATCTTGGAGGTGTGTTTGGGTTTGTTTATCATGTTGGAATACTGCCCTGCGGTCCAGTCTCTGAAGGGAGGGGATCATGCTCTCCTTCAGTATGTCACAGTAGATGTTGGCATTCATGTTCCCTCAATAAACTAGCTCTCCAGTGCTGCAGCACTCAAGCAGCCCCACACCATGACACTCCCACCACCATGCTTGACTGTAGGCAAGACACACTTGTCTTACTACTCCTCACCTGGTTACCGCCACACATGCATGACACCATCTGAACCAAATACGTTTATCTTGGTCTCATCAGACCACAGGACATGGTTCCAGCAATCCTTGTCCTTAGTCTGCTTGTCTTCAGCAAACTGTTTACGGGCTTTCTTGTGCATCATCTTTAGAAGAGGCTTCCTTCTGAGATGACGGCCATGCAGACCAATATAATGCAGTGTGTGGCGTATGGTGTGAGCACTGATAAGCTGACCCCCCCCCCCCCCTCCACCCCTTCCACCTTTGCAGCAATGCTGTCAGCACTCTTGCGTATATTGCTCAAAGACAACCTCTGGATATGACGCTGAGTACAAGCACTCGGCTTCTTTGGTCACCATGCTGCAGCTCAGTTTCAGGGTCTTTGCAATCTTCTTATAGCCTAGGCCATCTTTATGTAGGGCAACAATTCTTTTTTCCACATCCTCAGAGAGTTCTTTGCCATGAGGTGCCATGTTGAACTTCCAGTGACCAGTATGAGAGAGTGAGAGCGATGACACCAAATTTAACACACCTGCTCCCCATTCACACCTGAGACTTTGTAACACTAACAAGTCACATGACACCGGGGAGGGAAAATGGCTAATTGAGCACAATTTACACATTTTCACTTAGGGGTGTACTCACTTGTTGCCAATGGTTTGGATATTAATGGCTGTGTGTTATTTTGTGGGAACAGCAAATTTACACATTATACAAGCTGTACAATCACTACTTTACATTGTAGCAAAGTGTACTTTCTTCAGTGTTGTCACATGAAAAGATATAATAAAATATTTACAAAAATGTGAGGGGTGTACTCATTTTTGTGAAATACAGTGTGTGTGTGTATGTGTGTATATATATATATATATATATATATATATATATATATATATATATATATATACAGTACAGACCAAAAGTTTGGACACACCTCATTCAAAGAGTTTTCTTTATTTTCATGACTATGAAAATTGTAGATTCACACTGAAGGCATCAAAACTATGAATTAACACATGTAGAATTATATACATAACAAAAAAGTGTGAAACAACTGAAAATACTGTATGTCATATTCTACGTTCTTCAAAGTAGCCACCTTTTTGCTTTGATTACTGCTTTGCACACTCTTGGCATTCTCTTGATGAGCTTCAAGAGGTAGTCACCTGAAATGGTCTTCCAACAGTCTTGAAGGAGTTCCCAGAGATACTTAGCACTTGCTGGCCCTTTTGCCTTCACTCTGCGGTCCAGCTCACCCCAAACCATCTCGATTGGGTTCAGGTCCGGTGACTGTGGAGGCCAGGTCATCTGGCGCAGCACCCCATCACTCTCCTCCTTGGTCAAATAGCCCTTACACAGCCTGGAGGTGTGTTTGGGGTCATTGTCCTGTTGAAAAATAAATGATGGTCCAACTAAACGCAAACCGGATGGAATAGCATGCCGCTGCAAGATGCTGTGGTAGCCATGCTGGTTCAGTATGCCTTCAATTTTGAATAAATCCCCAACATTTATAAGGCAAGAAATCACACTTATTAAACCTGACAGGGCACACCTGTGAAGTGAAAACCATTTCAGGTGACTACCTCTTGAAGCTCATCAAGAGAATGCCAAGAGTGTGCAAAGCAGTAATCAAAGCAAAAGGTGGCTACTTTGAAGAACCTACAATATGACATATTTTCAGTTGTTTCACACTTTTTTGTTATGTATATAATTCCACAAGTGTTAATTCATAGTTTTGATGCCTTCAGTGTGACTCTACAATTTTCATAGTCATGAAAATAAAGAAAACTCTTTGAATGAGAAGGTGTGTCCAAACTTTTGGTCTGTCCAAACTTTTGGTCTGTACTGTATATATATAAATCCAAATCCAAGCCAGGATCGTTGCACATAAAATTTATTAGTCACAATAGGACAAAAGATTACATTGTATATGTCATATCACAAAATTATCAGCAAGCTTTCGGGCTAAGTATAGAATGCCCTTCCTCAGGCTGTAATGACATCTAAAGACATACATATTATTTCAGTATTTAAGCACTATTCAATTGATCAAACAATACTGCAATTAACAAAACCTGTAACAAGAACAGATAATGAACCTTACTTGGTAAACCTTCATTCTAATCACATTCAATTAATTTAATTTCATTTGTTATAGATAGGTTTCAGAAGGATAGTCACCATGTGGCAATCACTCCACACACAGAGGTAGTATTAACCCATCTTATACCTGTTGCAAATAATACATAAAATTAAACAGTAAAAAAAGTGTAAAAATATATAAATAAATACAAAATTGATAAAGGAAAAAAAAACAGAGTTAATAAACATCAATGAAAATAACTAAAAAAATAACAAATAAAAATAACCGAAAAACCATGTGTCAAATCTTTAAACTATAAATAATCCGGAGATTGTTTGTCACATCAATGTATCAAATAGGGATTATCCACATATTAAATATATGAATAAATGATTAATTTCTAAATATCAAAAGTTCACTCGATTCTATAAGAACAAGTGTATGTCAAAGTCAGAGTACAGGTCCTGCATCCAAATGATGGATCCATTCAACTTCTAGTTGTCTGACTTTTAATTTGCGATCACCGCCCCTTCTGTGTTTCTTTACCTCATCAATCGCCATATATTTTAATTGTGATATAGAATGTCCATGTTCAACAAAGTACCTTGCTAAGGGCAATTGAACCAACTTATCCCTAATTGAATATTTATGTTGGGCTATCCGATCCTTCACTTTCTGGGTAGTTTCCCCTACATAAATCAAACCACAAGGGCATTTAATAATATATACAACAAAAGCAGATTGGCATGTAAAATAATTTTTAATCATTATGTCAGTGCCATTATGTGGGTGTGTAAATTTGGATCCCTTAATCATATTATTACACTGGATACAGTTTGAACAGGGAAAGGAACCTGTTTTACGTGGTCCCAGGAATGTTGTGATCGGTTTTGGTAGAGGACAAAAATCAGCCCTCGCTATGCAATCTTTAATTGTTCTACCTCTGTGATATGATTGCAGTGGAGGAGTGTCAAATTCCATGACAGAGGGAAAGTTGGCCAATGTTTCCTCAAAATATTAAATATTTTAAAAGAAAATGGATGGTATTGGGAAACTAATGGAATCCGTCTATTAATATTTCTATTTCCCAGAGGGTGTTGACTTAAATTTTTCTTTTCTTTTTGTATAATATTAGATGGATAACCCTCTGGATAAGTTTTATTTTCCATTTCTTTAAACCTATGCTCCTTTGTGATTGGATCGGTTACAATCCGAGCAACTCTGGACAATTGACTCCTCAGGATGGATTAAAATATACTTGGTGGGTGGAAACTCAAAATGAAGCAGGTGATTTTTGTCTGTCTGTTTAGTATATAGATCACTCACTATACGTTTCTCACATATTCTAAGAGTGGTATCTAAGAAAGAAATTTGTTCTTTATTAGAGACCATATTGAATTTTAGACTGGCTATCAAAAGATTGATATAGGTATGAAACAACATTAAAGAGTCATGGGAGCCCCCCCATATAGCAAACACGTCATCAATAAATCTTAGCCTTAGTGTAACACTAACACATAGATCTTGTTCCTGTTAAAA
>BLSH010454305.1:59332-71069 GCA_018402905.1 Glandirana rugosa
GGGGGGGGGGCTCGTATGCGACTTATTCACCGCACTATCACCACCGGATTGGTGTTAAAAAAATTTCGGTTGATAAGATCTCGGGACCTCTACCCAGAGGACCTCACATGTTTTGATCCCTGATACAACAACGTTTTTACACTTATGGTTCCTCACAAAATGGCGTCTTAAGTCAGGGGATTGTAAGGTCCTTTCATAAGATTAAACACTGTAGATCCTCTATCATTATTAAATCCTATTGTAAACGAACCACCCAGTCGTCCGGTGGGGGGTGATATCCCACTTTTCCTCATACCCGGAATTTGAGTTGGCTTTAAAAAAATTGTGGTTAGGCCACCACTATCACGCCACTTATTCAGCGTATGCTCGGGGGGGGGGGTGGGGTTTCAGTCAGTCAGTATCCTAGTTAGGAAGACGTTACCAGTACAGATAGCAGATGTACGTACAGCCTCGGAGGGTAGATACATTATATTGCATGTCCGGTTATATGATAAAGATATGATACTGGTGGGGATCTATCTCCCTCCCCCGGCCTCGATCCAGCTTTTATGTACCATTATGCGTCAAGTGACATTGTATAATACTAACCTGGTTTTTTTTGTTGGGGGGACTTCAATATGGTTCCGAGCTTGGCTCTGGACAGGTTGTGTCCCTCCGGCCATGACTCTCCTGACCTCCGGCAATGGGCTGATATGTTTGCCCTGACGGATGTCTGGAGACAATTACACCCTACCACCAGGGAGTACACTTGTCATTCCGCTACTTTCAGAACTTTGTCCAGGATTGACCTTGTCTATGCATCCACGTTTGCTTTGCAATTGGTCCAGGATATCTAAGTGCTTCCCAGGGGTAAATCTGACCATGCCCACCTATGCCTTACCCTATCTTTGACTGAACCCCCAGACTCTAGGCTGTGGCGTCTTTCCAAGTTCTGGGCAATGGATGCCCTGTTACAGCAGCCACTTGTGGCCTCAATTGGAAAATACTGGGTGGATAAGGATACTACTTCCCTACCCATAGTCTGGGACTCCTTCAAGGCATGGATGAGGGGGGAATATATATCTAAAATCTTGCAGCTCCAGCGAGAGGCAGCTTTGTCCCTTCAGGAGTTGGAAGAACAGGAAGGTATGACCACAATATTAGATGGAGGCAGGCTTTACGAGAACTAGCTACAAATAGGGCGACACAGACTAAAAAAAGCTCTCCTCTTCTCAACTCAAAAAGTGTTTGGAACATGGGGGTAAAAATGGGAGGTTGGCCAGAGGGCTGTATCAAGGATGAAAGAGTACAGGTATTAACATCTCCTAGATGTATTAATGAGCGATTCTTTGAATTCTTTAAGCAACTATACTCCTCTAGGGCTGCTTTCCTGCAATCTGACCTTTCCTCATTCCTTGACTCGATACCCTTTACTACATTGACTGAAGAGGCGTGGGAGGGGTTGGAGGGGGATAGTACTCTGGAGGAGATGCAGTTAGCCATGGGGAAGTTACAAGGGGGGAAGGCTCCTGGAGCTGATGGCCTCCCATCGGAATTTTACCAGAACTTTGGGGAAATACTTGCACCCAAGATGACTTCCCTTCTCTCTAAGTTTGGGGCATTGGAATCATTGCCTGACTCTATGGCTGAGGCGGTTATTGTATTGGTTCCCAAGCCTGGTAAGGACCCATAGGACTGTGCATCCCATCCTATTGACCCATATCCTTGCTGAATGTCAATGCAAACATTTTTGCCAAGGTTCTGGCTACCCGTCTCTCACACGTAATTGAAGACCTTGTAGATGTAGACCAGGCCGGTTTATTCCAGGCAAGGGAACGGATATAAATATAAGGTGCCTCCATCTAAATTTATCCATTTCCCATGACAATATGGGCTCTAGGGTCATTGCCTCACTCAACGTGCAGAAGGCCTTTAACTCTGTAGAATGGAGGTACTTATGGGAGGCCCTGCATCAGTTTGGTTTCGGTCCACGGTTTCTCCATGGCCTCCAGTTACTTTCGTACAAATAGCTGGCTTTCTCCCCCATTTAACTTGTCACGAGAGAAGCGTCAGGGGGGCCCTCTCTCTCCTAGCCTATTTGCCCTTGCATTGGAGCCTCTGGCCATCGTGCTCAGGGGTGCTCCTGACGTGGTGGGCGTCTGGAAGAAAAACTCGCTATATGTGGATGATGCCCTATTATATCTAAATGATGCTGGGCCATCCCTTCACGCTGCCCTATGTATTTTTGATAGATTTGGTGCCTTTTCTGGTATTAAAATAAACTGGTCCAAGTTTGTCCTATTCCCTATAGATGAGGATGCAAAAAAACAGCTACCCCTTCACCACTACGCTGAGTGGATGAATTTTGTTACTTGGGCACAGTGGTTACAAAACAAACATCTGGTTACATGGAGAACCTTCCCCCCCCCCTGCTGACAATGCTCTGATCATGTTGCTCCTCATGGGCCAAACTCCCTCTGAATCTGTTGGGACGTATTAATCTCGTCAAAATGATGATCCTCCCCAAATTTAACTACATCTTCACGAATAGCCCAATATGGATCCCCGTTCCTTTTTTTTTTTCTAAAGAACTTCATAAAATAGTGGGTTCCTTTATCTGGGATGGTAGACTACCCCGAATGGCACGCTCTACTCTCTGGCTTCCAGTTCATCTCGGCGGGTTGGCTCTTCCCAATTTTCAAGTCTATTGCTTGGAGGCTATGTTGGTCACGGTTCAGTGGTGGTTTATCGGCTCCAAGTTGAACGCGGCGTCATGTCTAGAGGCGGCTGGCCTGGGTTCCATAACTGATCTACGTAACTTTGCATATAGGGGACGAGAGCGTACTTGGTATCCCCTGGACCTACGCGAGTGACATGGAGGGTGGGGGTAGCTGCCAGGAAGTGTTTTACTCCATGATCGATGGTCACCAGCTCAACCATTGTGGGGAAATCGGCAGCTACCACATTTGCAGACTATACCGGACCTGCAGGTGTGGACACGATATGGCATCACAAACATGGGAGAGATTCTATCTCAGGGAGCCTTGATACCTTTCTTTGACTCAAGACTATTTAAATTACAGCGCTGGATGCAGTTCAGGTATCTACAGCTGTGTCATGCTATTAGATCCCAATTCCCTCAAATACCATGCCTTGAGGAGGACCCAATTGAGGCACTGCTATGCCCGGGTGACCTATGCAAGACCACTATCAACACTCTATTGTGCACTGCTGGGCAAAGATTCCCCAAGATTGAATAAGTTGTGGGAAATGTGGCAGGAGGATATCCCGTTACTAGATTGGGAGGACTGTCTGGAGCTAGGACCTAAGTTGGTTATCTCCTCTGGTGACAAACTTGTTCAGGTTAAAATTATTCATAGGATATATTACACGCCTCAAAAAATGCATCACATTTTTCCAGATAGAGACCCAAACTGCCCAAGATGCAGGACACAGGTGGGTACCTTTTTTTCATATGCTCTGGGATTGTACAATATTGGAAGGAAGTGTTCAAAGAAATGATTCTAAGGTTCCGGCTCTCCCTTCCCTGGACTCCAGAGCTAGCCCTATTAGGGATTCATGACGATGCCCAACGTTCCCACCACTCACTTTTAATCTCATACCTCTTGTTTTATGCCAAAAAAGAAATTCTTACGAATTCCTGGGAAGCACTGATAACTGCAGCCCTACCCCTGTATAGAATTACATATATAAATAGAGGAGGCTCCTGGAAGTATGACAAAGTATGGGCCGCTTGGACCTCCTCATAAGATACTGAAAACCTATTCTGATTTGTGCCGGTTGTGGTTGCTGGGGAGACTATGTATATACTTATCTTCCTGTTGCACTTGGTTATTGTCATCACCCCATTCATGCTGTGAATGCTCCTGTAAGGATTTCTATAGTATAGTATGCTGCCATATCTGCTCTGATGGTCTAAACTGACTGATGTACCTTTTATCAATTACTTTGCCTTGTCTTATGTTACACAGAATGCTGACTTTACAAAAATAATAAAGCACCTTTGCTTGTTAAAAAAAATAAATAAATAATTGTGTAGTAGTGGAACCATGTCAATAGGTAGAGACAGATCGGCGCTACCCACTTTTTCACTTTGCACATTATTTGATTCATCAAAGATGAGCAGCGGCCTGTATTATTAGTACTCTTCCCCAAGTCTCTGTGCTCTGATTGATTTTTATACTTTGATCTTTTACAATCACTAAGTCTAGAATAGGAGTAATACACAGACTGGGCTTTGATACCATGAACAGGTTTGGGAACAATCTGGTGGTGGTACTGCCACAATGTCTACCTGGCACAAGAGGTGGTTCATAGCATTCTGCAAATCTAACTGTCCTTGAGCAATTTTTTGGCTGATTTGAAAACAGTGATATGGTAGTTTTGTACCCATTGGAAACCATCAATTGAACCCACAGGTGGACATCTGTGACCCAGAGCAAGGTGTCTTCCAACTCATAGAAGTGAGGGTGCTCCTTTACTGTGAAGTGGAGTTTTGGGAAAGGCTTGGTGATTTTTGTAGGCCAAGCCTGGTGATGAAAGGAAGGACTGCATGTAGGTTTTAAAGCTTGAATAAAGTGTAAAGGTGCTCCGAATTTAGAAGAGCTGGCAGGCCCCGAGGAGGTGGTTTTGAGAATTAAAGCCTTCAAACTTGTGACCTCTTTGATGCTTTGGTCAAGTGCCTCACACAACATATGTCTTCCTTGAAAGGCCAGATTTTGGAGGCAGCTTCAGTTTTCCAAGCTTTTTAGCCATAGGATTCTGTGCATGTGAATGGAGATTAGAGCTATTCTGGAAGTTTGTCTTATGACATGTTCTAACGCATCCACACATTGTTGCACTGATTGAAGATTTCTTAGAAAATAATAAAGAAAAATACTAGTAAAGATAAAGCTCCTTGGCATGGGGTAGCATTATTGGAGGGCACACATTCTGTAATGCTTTGTCAGTGCCCGATCATCTGAAGGTACAAGCCTATAACCCATGGTGTATGAATACTCTTCCGGTGTCTTGTACTGTATGATTAAGATATTCTCATTTGCAAACTTCATTTTTTTATGCTCTTACTTTTGGTCTGCTATTGTGCATAAAATAAAAAAAATCGATTTCTATTTTTTTTTTTCTATTACATCCCCAAATCCAAACAGTTAGGATGCTGTGTAAAATTTACATTAAAAGGAGAAGTAGAGCCAAAGCTTGTTTGGCTGTACTTCTATGGATTCGTTTTGCACTCCTGTGGCCCGGTTTCAGCAGAGAGTGGGTTGAAGTCTGCTCTGCTGAAGTCACAGGAATCAGTCTAGGCACTGCGTCTTCCCGACCACAGTCTGGATCCGCCAGGTTCCTGGACTGACTCCCTGCTTAGCCTCTCAGCGAGCCACTGAGAGATTGAGCTGGCTGCTCCCCGCCCCTCCACTGCTCAGTGCTCCAGTGAGTGAGCATGGGGTAGAGCAGAGAGCTGCTGATTGACAGTCTGCAGCTCTCTGCTTGGGGGGGGGGAACTGTGAGAACCGCTCGATCCTCAATGTAGAGGTGTCGGGAGCCAGATGCAGCATCACACCCATGCTGTATCCACTTAGGAAAGTATAATAGGGAAAAAATTCCTTTACTTCTCTTTTAAAAACAGCAAGCAATGATTTGCAAATCTCATAAATCCATATTTTATTCACAACAGAAAATAGGAAACATCAACTGTTTAAACTGAAAAAATGTACTATTTTAAGAAAAATATTAAATAATTAATTTTAAAATTGCAGGCAGCAACAAGTCTCACAAAAGTTGGGACAGGGCCATGTGTATCATAATGTAACATTAACCTCTTATTTTAACAACACTCTGTAGACATCTGGGAACAGAGGAGACCAGTTGCTGGAGTTTTGGGAGAGGAATTTTGTCCCGTTTTTGCCTGATATAGGAGTCTAGCTGCTCAACAGTCCTGGGTCTTCTTTAGCTATTTTTTTTTATTTCAAGATGTGCCAAATATTTTCAATTGGTAAAAGGTCTGGACTGCAGGCTGACCCGTTAAGCACATGGATTCTTCTACTATGAAACCATGCTGTTGTCATAGATGCATTATGCGGTTTAGCATTGTACTGAAAAAAAAAAAGTCATCTGGATGGGAGCATATGCTGCTCTAAAACATGGATATATCTTTCAGTTTTGATAATGCCTTTCCGCATGTGGAAACTGCTCCATTCCATTTACAGCAATGCACTCTCATACCAATCAAAGATATAGGTATTTGAATTGAGTGCCGATAAGCCAGAAGGTCCCTCTCCCTTTGAGTCCATGGGAGAGACTCATGGTTACCAAAAATAGTCAAACTTCAATTCGTCTGATTACAGAACAGTTTTCCACTTTGCAACAGACCATTTTCAATGAGCTTTGGTCCAAAGACAACAACATTCTGGGTCATGTTCAAAATGACTTCATATTTGCATGATAGAGCTTTAACTTACATTGTTGGATGGCACTGCAAACTGTGTTCACAGACAGTGATTTTCAGAAGTATTCCCGAGCGCATGCAGCCTGTTTTTAATGCAGTAATGCCCAGCAGGTCACAGGCATCAAATATAGCATTTCAGCCTTGTCCCTTGAATAGAGAGGTTTCTGCAGATCCTCAGAATCTTTTGATATTATGTACTGTAGATGATATATTTAAAGTCTTTTTAATTTTACATTGAGGAATATATGCAAATCATTCCATTCTGTTTTTATGTAGATTTTACGCAGAGTCCCAACATTTTTTTGAACTGGGGTTGTAAATAATTTTGTACCTGGCAAATACACTGTTAAATAGATGAGACTGCAGCCTGAAGATGGCTTTCGCCAGGGAAGCCTCCACATGATCATGTTACAGTTGGTATGATGATCAGGAACCACCATGATTTGCACCTAGTCATCTGTGGAGACCACAGCTGTCACTGTGCAAACTGTTGGCTTTCAAAGGGGGGTACATTTATTAATGTATCCCCATACATGAATAACAGAAAGGTCAACAAGACAAATTCTCTACAGGAAAAAACATCTCACAATTTAAATATGACCAATGAACCAGTTCCCTTGCAAGCTAATGAAGTGATTGAATTAACTGGCATCCAACCAAAACCAATTTTAGTCAGACCTACACCTTTAAAGCCTTTGGTGATATGACTGATGATTCTTCAATTAAACAGCCAAATACAATTTTTAAATATGTTTATTTTCTACAGTGAAATAAAAAGGTCTTCCATGGAGGAGCTTTCCCAGTATCACCAAGTCTGAGCAGACATGTCAAATATTGACAACATATTTGTTGACTACTGTGCACATTAACGGCACAATAGTAAAAGAGTCACTGGGGGTGGTGGGGAACTAAAGCTTAAAGGCTACCTTCATCTTTAAAAAGGAACTCTGTGCTAATCTGTCATATTGAGGCAGTTATGGAAAGTAAGTGGCATCCAACTTATTGTCAAAGATTCATGGCTTGAAAACCCCAGTGGTAATTACTTTGTGAAGTACTGATTCTATATAAAAAGGCAAATATCACAGATTCAAGGGGACACCAAACAAAATATTATAAAGTGGTCTTCACAGACCATCTATACTGGCATCCAGCAGCAAGGTGGGAGTGGACCCTTACCAGCCACTACTCTGGCCATTAGAACTTGGTAGATATGCCATCTCTTGTATGTTTAATTCCTGTAATATAAAGTAACTGAATCATGGAATAGTGATTTTTACAAAAATCCAGGAGACAGGGGCTGTGTGTTTTTAATAAATTATGTCACTAGTAAAAATATGCAAAGTACTGGTAACTAGGATTTCAGATGGCAGAATCATATAGCTAACTTCACAGTTCCAAAATAAGAGTGACCACTCCAAACAGATGGTTAGACCAGGACTTTAAAGCAAATGAATCACCAGATTGTAGAATTTTCTTACTTTCCTCCAAACCATTAATTCCCACACTTAGAGTATCATGGAGCTGCCCTCTAATACCATTTATGTCCCTCTTAAATACTTCAAATACTTACAGTGGCCATGACAGAGGGGAATTATAAGGTTTTGAATACAAATAATGCTGTAAAAACATTAAGGGTGGAAATAGCCTTTCCATAAGTCTTACTGAATTCACAAAAGAAACGGCTCTATACAGTCAATACCATAGCAGTTAGATCATAAAAATAGTCACTCCGATTGAGCAATTGTGTACAGCAGACATCGCCTCTTGCTACAATTTGTACATTATATACACCATTACAGTACAAAAAGGAGTCTTTCCATGATTTCTTATTTAACTGAGAAAAGAGCTAAAAACCAGAATCTGGACTTATAAATAAAGCAGAGAATGCAAAAGCCAGGAACACCACTCCACCGATGATTGTCACTGAAAAATAAAAATGAAAGTGTCAGATCCAAAGTTTAAGCTCTATATACTCATGCTGCATGAATGTCACTGTTACTAAACAAAACAGAACTGAACTTAAGTAGTCTTATTTACAGAAGTCTGTGCAAATCGGGGAAGCTTCTGGCTGTTAAAATACAAAAAAAACAAAAAAAAAAAGGACCGGAATGGCCGCTATGAACAAATCCACTAATTGCTCCTGGTCTACCTACTGGATGCAAATAGTATTTCTTTTCAAGAGGGCTGCTTCTGCTACCCCCTGCAATGGTGGTACATGTATTTACTGCGTGCTAATAGTCCTTTCATCAAGAGAATTTTTCCCCTATACTGACAGTGATACAGAAGCAGTCATGGCCGACTACCTTCAAAAAAAAAAAAAAAAAAAAAAAAAAAAAAAAAAAAAAAAAAAAAAAAAAAAAAAAAATGCTAGCTGCCTCTTGCTTTATTATTTCCTAATATGCAGACTTGATCCAGGTCAGTATTCTTAATGGGCACACCTATTCTGGGTCAGTGACAAACTATTGTTTTTCTTTTAAATGCAAGTTTATTCCCACATATGATTGAAGGAACAGAGATATATGTAGAATCCTGTGTAAAAAAGCACATGCAAATATAGTCCATAATACGGCAGCAGGTCAGCTTTCCTGCATGAATTGCCATAGCTGGGCGACAGTCCGTGCATGGGAGATAAGGGGACCGCGATCACTGGGTACATAGGCAGGACAGGGACTGTTCCCAGTCATGTCCCTGCCAGCCCATCCCCCCTACAGTTAGAACACACAGAGGGCACACACTTAACCCCTTGATTGTCCCTTAGTTCCCTGCCAGTGTCATTTATACATTGAAAAAAAAAAGTCCCATTTGGGGTCACATTTGTCCGCTGCAATGTCGCAGTCCCACAAAAAAAAAAAAAAAAAAAAAAAATAGATCGATCACAGATCGCCACCATTACAGTGAAAACAAAAAAAATAAATAAGTCCTAAATCTATCCCATAGTTTGTAAACGCAAAAACTTTTGCATAAACTAATCACTATAAGCCTATTTTTTTTTTTTTACCACAAATATGTAGAAGAATATATATTGGCCTAAACTGATGAATAAATGTTTTCACATTTTTATTCTGGATATGTTTTATAGCAGAAAGTAAAAAAAAAAATTTTCAAAATGGTCGGATGTTTTTGTTTATAGCGCAAAAAATAAAAACCGCAGAGGTGATCAAATACCACCAAAAGAAAGCTCTATTTGTGGAGGAAAAGGGAAGTCAATTTTGTTTAGGTACATAGTTGCACGACCGCACAATTGTCAGTTAAAGCGACGCAGTGACGTATCGCAAAAAATGGCCTGGTCATTAATGGGGAAATCCTCCAATCCTTATGTGGTTAAATAAACAGGTTATACTTACCTGCTCTGTGTAATAGTTCTGCACAGAGCAGCCCTGATCCTTCTCTTCTCAGGTCTCCTGCAAGCGCTCTGGGCCTCTCACCCTTGCTGAATATCCCAATAGCAAGACGCTTGCTATGGGAGCACTCATGCATACTCACTCCCGAGCCAGCTCTGTGTCTCTAATGCCCCGTACACACGGGACGATGATCGCATTCAACAGGTCGTACTCACGACCGTTGTATGAGATATCGATCGTTCGTATCGATCGTTCGTATGCGCGATTTGAACAGTCGAACATACGACGGTCGTACAAGGGAGTTGTATGAGCAGACTAGAAAACTTGGTCGTACCAACAAGCGATCATATGACCGTTGTATCGTGTGTACAGAGCAGTTGGTACAACAAGTTGTATTGTGCAAAACACGCATGCTCCGAAGTCAGGAATGGCCGGATGCTAATTACATGCACCTGAACGTTCTTTCCCCGGACGCACGATTGTGTAGTGCAGTCAGTATGCTGCATACAACAGCCAACATACGTTTCAACACGGTCGTATGTGTGATCGTCGTCCCGTGTGTACGAGGCTTAAGACCGAAAGCACAGCTCAGCCCTGCCCCCTCTTTACTGACAGCAGCGGAAGCCAATGGCTCCTGCTGCATCTCAGCCAACGAAGAGGGAGAGACCCAAGAGAGCATCTGCTCTCGTGCACATCGCTATATCGAGATTGGGGGGGGCTGTTGCATACTGAAGGTTTTTATATATTCTATACCGAGAGCACTAGATTGGTTGTACTTTATTCCCATATCTATATGTACACTAGCTTACTTGGATGCCGACACTGAGCTAGAGGAGATTTGGAGGATTGAGGATGCTATATTTCCATCATTTATTCCCTTAAAGTGAACCTCTGCTTGTTGTAACCTGCAGGGATCAAAACCATGAGGTGAGCAGCTAATGGAGCACCAGTGGTGGCTGACCCTGAATATTGCAAGAACTGTCACTTGGTGGTGGATCCTTCATTACTATAAACAGACTATTATTTTTATAGTCACACCACAATTTATATTATTTTGTTATATGGAAATGTATGCATACTTCATTAGCACATTGTTTATGTTCACTATAGTGTGAGGTTTGATTTACAGATTTATCAGAGGTTGTGCTACACTGAATAGTTTTCTTTATACTACTTTAGAGTGTGGTGAAATCACTTTATTGTGGCAGCAGCAATCTCGAGAGTTGTAAAGTGCACAGATGGGGATTGCACCGATTGGTTTTGCTTTGTTTGGTAAATAGTGATACTGGAATTACTTACCAGTCCGCACTGAAATTTTTTGTGCAATCATCCTCCCTCCAATAACTGCTAATCCAGTGCATAAACAATGACCTATGGTTCCTCCAACAGCAACACCAAAAGGATCCTGAAGCAAGGGAAAAATATTAAAGTTCCTCCAAAGAAGTACCTTGAAATAGACAGTGAATTTAAGGCAGGTATACAAACACTCACCTCTCTAGCTGCCAAGACAATGGTTGTTAGCTGTGATCGATCACCCCACTCTGCCAAGAAGGTCAAGGTAAATGCCTGGACAAAGATTGGAGAGATGAAGTTCATCCATCTCTTTTTGGGAACAATGGGTCCCCCTCCCGTTTCCATATCTGCAGGTCCATTCAGGAGTTTAGATCTCTGAAGCTGATGGGGGAGAAAGCCAACAACCAATAAAACTATTTGTAACTGTGCTAAAAAAGCTATAGCTACATGGCTACTCTTACGCTTCCTAGAATCATTTAGGGAGCAGAGGGCGCATCAGGGCAAAAAAACTTAACGGCTTCAATTGCCTAGATGTTGCAAGTCTTTGAGCCAGTGCAAATGAATATGCAGTTTGATGAATGCAAATGTTTATTTTGAGCTGTTTGACTCATAACATTGAAGAACCACCAAGCAATTGGGGGGGGGGGGGGGGGGGGGGGGG
>BLSH010454305.1:73493-87297 GCA_018402905.1 Glandirana rugosa
CACCTTGGAAAGGACAGATTTCGGACCATGTGTGATTTTTCAACAAAAAAAAAAAAAGTAAGTTGGGTGTTCCGACTTGTTTTTTGGGTCTGTCTAGCGATATGATTGTGTTCACGACAATCACGTCAAAAGAGGGAGCGACATGGAAACACGAGACTGTCCCCATGGTAATCGACCGTCACGACAAGACTACAACCAAAAGGTCGTACGGGCGAGTTGCCTTTGGCCAGCACTCTAACCGAAGACAGCCTGTCCCTTGACATGTGTGCCCCGCTTTCAGTCGGCCAAAGAAGTCAGACTCCTTTTAACTGCACTGAAAATCGCGGCAATGCCCAATTGAGATCGCAGGGGGGGGGGTAGATCGAGATCGCGATCTTCATACGATTAATCATGCAGCTCTACTGGATATCGGCCAAAATCAGCCTGTACAGTAGAAACCGGCTGACTTTCGCCCCGTGTGTACAGTTCCCTGTCCGACAGAAGCCAATCTCACGACCGGTTTCCGTTGAGCGGGCATGCTGGAAAACCAACATCAGAACAGCACTGCCAGCTAATGGTACCCCTGTCAGAGCACAAAGGTACAGCGAGGGAGAAAACTGCACTAACAGCACTTGTGTTAGTATAGCGATCTGTCTGGGTTTTTTGTTCAGCCTTGTGGGTTGAATGAAAAAAAAAAAAACAACTTTTTAGTGTGTACCAGGCTTTAGACAGGAAAGGTTCCACAGGCAGTGAAAATAAAAGTAAAAAAGGCCCGACAAACAATGCATTTTAATTTTCTAGCCAATTATACCAGGACCAGTAAAGTCCTCCCCCTGCCTGCAATTCCTGGCAGCCTTCCATAATATATCATCCCTTCTCTTCAGTCATACTCAGCCAATTGTCAACCAAAATGCAAACAAGCTGTAGGAAAAAACTACAATGTTACTGATTACCTAATGTCTTGAAACAGGCGTCTACAGCCGTGGCCAAAAGTTTTGAGAGTGACACAAATATTACATTTCCAAAAAGTCTGCTCCTTCAGTCTTTATGATGGAAATTTGCATATACTCCAGAATGTTATGAAGAGTGAACAGATGAATTGCAATTAATTGCAAAGTCCCTCTTTGCCATGAAAAATAACTTAATCCCATAAATAGCATTTCCACTGCATTTGTGAAGAAAGCTTCAGGGTGCCCAAGAAAGTCCAGCAAATGCCAGGACCGTCTCCAACAGTTGATTCAGCTGCGGGATTGGGGCACCACCAGGGCAAAGCTTGCTCAGGAATGGCAGCAGGCAGGTGTGAGGACATCGGCACACACAGTGAGGAGAAGACTTTTGGAGGATGGCCTGGTGTCAAGAAGGGCAGCAAAGAAGCCAATTCTCTCCAGGAAAAACATCAGGGACAGACTGATATTCTAAGGTACAGGGACTGGACTGCTGTGGACTGGGGTAAAGTCATTTTCTCTGATGAATCCTCTGATTGTTTGGGGGCATCTGGAAAAAACCTTGTCCAGAGAAGAAAAGGTGAGCTCTACCATCAGTCCTGTGTCATGCCAACAATGAAGCATCCTGAGACCATTCATGTGTGGGGTTGCTTCTCAGCCAAGGGAGTGGGCTCACTCACAATTTTGCCTAAGAACACAACCATGAATAAAGAATGGTACAACATCCCCTGAGAGCAACTTCTCCCAACCATCCAATAACAGTTCAGTGAACAATGCCTTCTCCAGCATGATGGAGCACCATGCCATAAGGCAAAAAGTAATAACTAAGTGGCTTGGGGAACAAAATACAATATTGGGTCCATGGCCAGAAAACTCCCTAGACCTTAATCCTATTGAGAACTCGTGGTCAATCCTCAAGAGGCGGGTGACCAAAAAAACCCCACAAATTCTGACAAACTCCAAGCATTGATTATGCAAGAATGGGCAGCCATCAGTCAGGATGTGGCTCAGAAGTTGACTGACAGCCTGCCAGGGAGAACTGCAGAGGTCTTGAAAAAGAAGAAGGTCAACACTGCAAATATTGACATTCTGCATAAACTCAATGTAGTTGTCAATAAAAGCCTTTGACACTAAGGAAATGCTTCTAATTATACTTCAGAATACCATAGTAACATCTGGCAAGATCTAAAAACACTGAAGCAGCAGACTTTGTGAAAAATATTTGTGTCATTCTCAAAACTTTTGGCCATGGCTGTAGATCTGGAAAGATATGTCCACACCTGTTTCAGTATGAACATGATCAAACATCTTTTATATAACTGAATAAAAATACAGAAGCAGCACCTACACCCCAACATCCAGATGAAGACTTTTTCCTATTTATACAGTCAGGCTACATACCAAGTAAAGAATATATTGTATTGTGATTTATTTATACCATGTGTTGTGCTTTATGCCCCGTACATACGGTCCGAAAATCTTTGCATGCTAATCTCAGATCGAATCGGAAGAGTTTACTAAAGTCACAAAAATTCTCGTACGGCAGAATAAAAAAATAAATAAATTGGAAGGGATGTCATATGTTGTAGTGTATTTGTATTGTATTTCCGGACGACAACTGTACTGATTAAACGAAAATCGTACAATCTGGTATTATATGATCAAAATTTTCATGCATGTCCGATCGAATATTATCGGATGAACTGTCATGATCGGCTCTCTTAAGCTGTGTACTAACGATCCGATCCTACGATCGCATCGTATGCGGTATTTTTCGGATTGCGTGTATGGGCCATAACCCTCTATTGCGAAAGAAAGAAATCTTAACACCTGAACACAGTTTTGCAACTTTTTCATGTGTTAGTAAACAGAGCATATATTTACAACGACTTTGCGTATCTCTGTAAATGATACCTTGCTTTTTTTCTATTGGTGGTGAATGTTACTGGATAACTCCTTTACTTCATTATCAAGGTATTAAAAAAAAAAAGAAAAAAAAAAAAAAAAAAGTATATCATTTTTTAAATTTAGCAGCTAATTTCTTGCCATTATCATGACCTACAAGCAAAATAAATTCTCCTACTCCTGACAAGCATGACATTACCACATATGTGGGCATTTTTAATTGTTTGTACAAGTAGTAGGGCTCACAAAATAGTGCACATTTTGCCTTGAAGAGGGCAATTAATGCAAATTTAATTTCAATACAACATACAGTGCTGCCCATAATTATTCATACCCCTGGCAAATTTTGACTTAGTTACTTTTATTCAACCAGCAAGTAATTTTTTTGACGGGAAATGACATAGGTGTCTCCCAAAAGATAAGACGATGTACAAGAGGCACTATTGTGGGAAAAAAAAACATTTCTCAACTTTTATTTACATTTGAGCAAAAAGTGTCCAGTTCAAAATTATTCATACCCTTCTCAATGATCAATAGAAAAGCCTTTATTGGCTATTACAGCAGTCAAACGCTTCCTATAATTGCAGACCAGCTTTTTGCAGGTCTCCACAGGTATTTTTGCCCATTCATCTTTAGCAATGAGCTCCAAATCTTTCAGGTTGGAGGGTCTTCTTGCCATCACCCTGATCTTTAGCTCCCTCCACAGATTCTCAATTGGATTCAAGTCTGGACTCTGGCTGGGCCACTCCAAAACATTAATGTTGTTGTCTGCTAACCATTTCTTCACCGCATTGTTTTGGGTCATTGTCATGCTGAAATGTCCACTGGTGCCCAAGGCCACGTTTCTCTGCAGACTGCCTGATGTTGTCGTGTATTGCTCTTTTTTCATGGTGCCGTTTACTGTGATTTGGTTCCCTGATCCATTGGCTGAAAAACACCCCCAAAGCATTAGGTTCCCACCACCATGTTTGACAGTGGGGATGGTGTTCTTTGGGTTGACGGCTTCTCCTTTTTTACGCCAAATGAAGGAAACATTGTGACCAAACAATTCAATTTTTGTTTCATCTGACCATAACACAGAGGACCAGAAGTCTTCTTTGTCCAGATGAGCTTTTGGCAAGGCAAGCTTTTGTGTGCCTTATCTGGAGAAGTGGTGTGCTCCTTGGTCTGCATCCGTGGAACCCAGCAGTGTGCAGTGTCCGTTGGATTGTCTGCCTTGAGACATTGCCACCAGCAGAGCCCAGATTCACCAGGATGGCCTTGGTGGTGGATCCTTGGATACTTTTTCACCTCTCTAACTATCCTCCTGGCCAGCACAGGTGTCACTTTTGGCTTTAGACCACGTCCGCTGAGATTTTCCACAGTGCGGAACATCTTGTATTTTTTAATAATACTTTGCACTGTAGCCACTGGAACTTGAAAACATTTAGAAATGGCCTTGCAGCCCTTTCCTGACTTGTGAGCAGCCACAATGCGCAGCCGCAGGTCCTCACTGAGCTCCTTTGT
Organism: Glandirana rugosa; assembly: GCA_018402905.1. Lineage (NCBI taxonomy): Eukaryota > Metazoa > Chordata > Amphibia > Anura > Ranidae > Glandirana > Glandirana rugosa. The sequence goes on from BLSH010454305.1 coordinate 77,828, forward strand.
CTTAGCCATGACTGTCCACAAACCAACTGCAGAGAGCTGCTCTTTTCACCTGTTGAGTTGATTAAAACAGCTGTTCCCAATTAATCAGGGTAATTAGGATGCTTTACAACAGCTTGGACTATTTGGAATGGTATAGAACTTTTGATTTTCCCACACACTGACAGTTTGTGAAGGGTATGAATAATTTTGGACTGGACACTTTTTGCTCAAATGTAAATAAAAGCTGAGAAATGTTTTTTTTCCCACAATAATGCTTCTTGCACATCGTCTTACTTTCTTTTGGGGGACACCTATGTCATTTCCCGTCAAAAAATGACTTGCTGGTTGAATAAAAGTAACTTTAAGTCAAAATTTGCCAGGAGTATGAATAATTATGGGCAGCACTGTACATTCATCATAGGCTCCTTCAAAAACTTCACTTCAAGGTATTTATCTAGGGGTTTTGTTTGCACACATTTGCAAATATACGTACACTTTTTTTGTACAGTTGGACGAATTGGGTGCAGTGATGCCTTTGCTGCCATTATGCTCTTGCTGGGCATCACATGCGTCCCTGTTCCTTTGAGGGGTGGGCGCCCTCTAGGCATACCTGCCCTTAATCTATCCATTCTTATATGTGCTCCTACTATGGAGGCTCTGGAAATTTAGAGTTAGGACCACAGTATATACAGAGGTTCCTTGGCATAGGCACTGCAACTTACACATATATTCGCAAATGTGTGCAAACACAGGGTCAGTATGGTTGCATTTCAGGCTGGCTTGTAAGTGTGCTGGGAAATCTATGTACATTGCCCTTCCATGAGCACCTTACTGCAAAGGTCAGTTATATATTGGGTGGTTGCCACTTTTTTGTACACTTATCTAGAGGTGCAGCTTCAGTTTTGACCCACTCTGCTTCAGTTTTGACCCACTCTGCTCAGGAATAAATAATCAACTAATGCAGTCTGTCTCAACCTTTGCAACACCGAGGAACTCTTGAAATAATGCTCTTGTCTCAGGAACCCCTGCTAAAAATTACTTTATCTACAACTCATGATACATTAATGTGATGGACAGTGGGAAGAAAGCTCCTTACACTTGTGGTCATTGGGAAGAATTACCCCCTTACAGATAGCTAAAAATATCAATGATGTCAGTGGGAATTTATCTGAGAGGTAGAAATTGCTCAATGAACCCCTAGCAACCTCTGGAGGAACCCTAGTTGAGAAACCCTGAACTAATGTAAATCAATTATATAAAAAAAAAAAAAAAAAAAAAAAAAAAAACACCACCACCAAAACACTTTTTTAACCCCCACACAGATGTTCTCAGGAGAAAGATACATGGGGGGTGTCATAAAGGCTTTTCGATCATGTGAATGATTTGGCTGTCACAGTGATCACATGATCTGGAGGCTGTCCTACCACCACCTGATTGTTACTCTATAATCAGGAATTGTTAACGACAGCAGCAGAAACACGCAGGCGTCACTAAAAAGTCCAACTTCCTGCATATACACGATCTCACAAAAGTGAGTACACCCCCACAATTTTGTAAATATTTTATTATATCTTTGCATGTGACAACACTGTAAAGTACAATGTAAAGTAGTGAGTGTACAGCTTGTACAAGATTGTAAATTTGCTGTCCCCTCAAAATAACTCAACACACAGCCATTAATGCCTAAACCACTGGCAACAAAAGTGAGTACAAGTACACCCCTAAGTGAAAATGTCCAAGTTGGGCCCAATTAGCCATTTTCCCTCCCCCGTGTCATGTGACTCATTAGTGTTACAAGGTATCAGGTGTGAATGGGGAGCAGGTGTGTTAAATTTGGAGTGATTGCTCTCATTTTCTCATACTAGTCACTGGAAGTTCAACATGGCACCTCATGGCAAAGAACTCTGAGGATCTGAAAAAAAAGAATTGTTGCCAGGGATGCACCGAAATTTCGGCCGCTGAACATTATCAGCCGAAAACTGTGTTTTATCAGCTGAAATAAAGTGTGATGGGGGCGGGGTCTGCCCCAGGTGCCGCGCATTGCAGGGGGGTGTCCGTGTGTTATGCAGGAGATGAGTAGTTTCACACTGCGCAGATAGCAGGCTTGTAAGAGGTTAATACACGAGCGAGGCTTGGTACTGTGTTTTCCCTATAAGAGTGATGGCTTAGTGCATCGCCCGTGCCCCTGGAAGACGTCAGTTGTGACGAAACATTTAGGGCGGAGCTACACACTGACGTAATCGCGCCCCACGTGACCCCGGAAGCACGGGTATCGCTACATGCTGGTTTTATGTTGTACAATGTCTGTCTTATAATGATTTCATGTAAGTAGCCACTTGGCTTTTTAGATTTTCTATTAAAAAGTTGAATTACACTATTGCGGACCCTCTTCTTTCTATGTGGCAATGAACAAACGACCGAGACAAGGAGAAGGACCTGATGGTTAAAGATATAGGAACCCGACTGGGGTCTATGCCTGCCTGCGTTTATGACCTTACCTAGAGATAGGTGGTCATAGTGTTCTGGTAAGGACCCTCAGATATAGTGTGGTCTGGGTGTCCTCACAGCTCCCCCCCCCTCCTTTCTCCTCTTTCAACACCTGGTGGAAGGATCCCTGTTGTGCTGCCCAAGGACATTTGGACTTTGTCTTACCCGCTTTACTGGAACTCTATCTCCCTTCCCTCACTGCTCACAGAATATTCATCAAGTTTTACAGCACTCAGTGCACTTTTTTATAATAGTGATATTGTTATGCACTTTGAGGTTCATCTGTATCTGCCACATTGATTAATAATGTTTACTGTGGATTTTGTTATAAAATACCTGTTGTATTCAATTTCACTTAACACATATGATATAGATGTAATACTCATCTATAGCCTTCCTCAAAGGATCAGCCTCTTACTAGAGTTTTTTTAGCGCAATCTTTATTTACTTTCTGGTTTTTCCAAGATATATCCTTGGTCGGATTGCAGCTCACTTCAATTTCACAGTATACATGTTTCACACTGTTATAGCGCGGTATTTTTACTTATTTATTTACTTGTAAGAGCAGCTCAGTGCGTGAAACTGCCATGTAATTTAACTGCATGCAGAGACAAGCTGTCAAAACTCTGCGTTTTGGGGGTGGGTGGGACCAACCAATGGGAGAGGGGCTGCAGAGTTTTGACAGCTAGTCTCTGCATGCAGTTACATTACATGACAGCTTCACACACTGAGTGGCTCTTACAAGCCTATCTGCGCAATGTGAAACTCCTCATTCTCTATCAGTGCCCAGGCACAGGTAGGCTGCATATGACAATTGTATATAAATATTTTTTAAAAACTGTAATTTTCGGTTTCTGCACCAAAATTTCCATTCGGTGCACCACTAATTGTTGCCCTACATAAAGATGGCCTAGGTTATAAGAAGATTGCCAAGACCTTGAAACTGAACTGCAGCATGGTGGCCAAGACCATACAACAGTTTAACAGGACAGGTTCCACTCAGAACAGGCCTTGCGCCATGGTCAACCAAAGAAGTCGAGTGCACATGCTCAGCGTAATATCCAGAGGTTGTCTTTGGGAAAGACGTATGAGTGCTGCCAGCATGGCTGCACGAGTGCTGTCGGCACTGGGGAGCTACAGTTAATTGAGGGAACCATAAATGCCAACATGTGCTGTGACATACTGAAGCAGAGCATGATCCCCTCCCTTCGGAGACTGGGCTGAAGGGCAATATTCCAACATGATAACGACCCCAAACACACTTCCAAGACGACCACTGCCTTGCTAAAGACGCTGAGGGTAAAGGTAATAGACTGGCCAAGCATGTCTTCAGACCTAAACCCTATTGAGCATCTGTGGGGCATCCTCAAGCAGAAGCTGGAGGTACGCAAGGTCTCTAACATCCACCAGCTCTGTGATGTCGTCATGGAGGAGTGGAAGAGGACTCCAGTGGCAACCCATGAAGCTCTGGTGAACTCCATGCTCAAGTACGTTAAGGCAGTGCTGGAAAATAATGGTGGCCACACAAAATATTGACACTTTGGACCCAATTTGGACATTTTTACTTCGGAGGAACGTACTGTCTGCACACTGGAGAGCCAGGCCGCTGCTTTTACAGAGAGCACAGGGGCCCAGGTCTCAAGTGACCCAAAATGCCCTCTGCACAGAACTCCAACAATTCTCCCCCCTGCCGCTTTCCGGTCATCTCCGCCGCTTACCAGAGCAGTCGGTAGCGCCGGAGCCGATTGTGTCTTCTCCCCTCAGAGTCTGGATGCCAAGTGAGGGAAAGATGGCTCCCACTCAGCTCCATAAGATTGGATGACCAAAGCGACGTCAAACGTCACTTCTGCCCAATGCTCTTAAAGAAAGGGGAATTTTTTTTTTTTTTTTAATTACTTTTTTTTTTTATGTTGCATTTTAGTGTAAATATGAGATCTGAGGTCTTTTTGATCCAGGATCTTACATTTAAGAGGTCCTGTCATGCTTACATGTTTACATTCCTTGTAATAAGAATAAAAGTGACCCAATTTTTTTTTTTTTTAAAAAGACAGTATAAAAAGTAAAATAAGAAAAAAAAAAAAATTTAAAGAGCCCGTCACACCGAGCTCGCACGCAGAAACGAACGCATACGTAAGTTGCACCCGCATATGAGAACGGTGTTCAAACCACACATGTGAGGTATGGCCACAATCGTTAGAGTGAGAGCAATAATTTTAGCTCTAGACCTACTCTGTAGCTCAAAACTGGTAACCTGTAGGAATTTTTAAACATCACCAATGGAGATTTTTTTAGTGCCAAAGTTCGTCGCCATTCCACGAGCGGGCGCAATTTTGAAGCATGACATGTTGGGTATCAATTTACTCGGCGTAACATTATATTTCACAATATAGAAAAAAAATTATGCTAACTTTACTGTTTTATTTTGTAATTCAAACATTTTAATTTTTTTTTTTTTAATGAGCTTGTAAGACCGATACGCAAATACGGTGTGACAAAGCATTGCAACAACCACCATTTTAGTCTCTAGGGCGTTTGAATATATATATATATACACACACACACACACACACACACACACACAGTAAAGACCAAAAGTTTGGACACACCTTCTCATTCAAAGGGTTTTCTTTATTTTCATGACTATGATAATTGTAGATTCACACTGAAGGCATCAAAACTATGAATTAACACTTGTGGAATTATCTACATAACAAAAAAGTGTGAAACTGAAAATACTGTATGTCATATTGTAGGTTCTTCAAAGTAGCCACCTTTTGCTTTGATTACTGCTTTGCACACTCTTGGCATTCTCTTGATGAGCTTCAAGAGGTAGTCACCTGAAATGGTTTTCACTTCACAGGTGTGCCCTGTCAGGTTTAATAAGTGTGATTTCTTGCCTTATAAATGTTGGGGATTTATTCAAAATTGAAGGCATACTGAACCAGCATGGCTACCACAGATATCTTGCACCGGCATGCTATTCCATCCGGTTTGCGTTTAGTTGGACCATCATTTATTTTTCAACAGGACAATGACCCCAAACACACCTCCAGGCTGTGTAAGGGCTATTTGACCAAGGAGGAGAGTGATGGGGTGCTGCGCCAGATGACCTGGCCTCCACAGTCACCGGACCTGAACCCAATCGAGATGGTTTGGGGTGAGCTGGACTGCAGAGTGAAGGCAAAAGGGCCAACAAGTGCTAAGCATCTCTGGGAACTCCTTCAAGACTGTTGGAAGACCATTTCAGGTGACTACCTCTTGAAGCTCATCAAGAGAATGCCAAGAGTGTGCAAAGCAGTAATCAAAGCAAAAGGTGGCTACTTTGAGGAACCTAGAATATGACATATTTTCAGTTGTTTCACACTTTTTTGTTATGTAGATAATTCCACATGTGTTAATTCATAGTTTTGATGCCTTCAGTGTGAATCTACAACTTTCATAGTCATGAAAATAAAGAAAACTCTTTGAATGAGAAGGTGTGTCTAAACTTTTGGTCTGTACTGTATGTTTGGGGGTTCTAAGTAATTTTCTAGCAAACAAAAAATTATTTTAACTTGTAAACATCAAATCTCAGAAAGAGGATGGTCCTTTAGTGTTTAAGAGGTTTGTCAATGCCTTATCTGTGCAAATGGAGGCCACATGCACTTCACTGTTTTCTGATTTTTTTGCCATTAAAATTAACTGCAAAGCCCTTCAGGCTGGATGTGCGGTGCATTCCCAGTCCACACTGCACAGAAAATGTGTGCGTTTTCTGTGCAGTGCGAATTTCCAGCCCATTATGTTCAATGGGAACGCTTCTGACTCGTAAATGTGTTCTGCATGGAATGGGGATCTTTCCCCTGCTCGATGCACGCCCCCCCGGCAGGTGAACAGTCCTTCTCACAGGGAATCAAGATGGAATTTGCACCGCTCAATGTTTCCACTAAAGTGAAAGAATTCTGGTAAATCTGGCCAAAAACAAGTACAGAAGAATATGAAGGAGCTGTATGGCTCCTGGCAGGTTAGCCAGGTCACATGACACAATTACAGCGATGACTCCACACTGGGAACTGTAGTCATCCTGCAAACCAGTTCTGTTTCCAGATTATCTCTGTACATTCCTAACTTGAAAAGCATTACACTGCAAACGTCACCACCTAGCTATATACAGTATTTTGAAAATGTAAAGCTTCTCCTCTGGCTCTCAACTTACACTAATAAGCCATGTGTGAGGAATATGAGTTCTCTGTAGTGCTAATGGGAGACACACATACAGGACTATAGAAATCCAAAGTCAAGTCAGGGAATTGGTGCACAGCCCTTTAACAGAAGACGTATCCTGAAGCAGGAGGTGTTTGTGCTGCATATAAAGCTGGTTGCTGAGTGACAAACACACATGATTTAAACAGACTTGTGCCAAGAAAATAATATTGGAAATGAGATTATGACAACTAAAAGCTTCACAGGAACTGTGTGTGTATATATATATATATATATATATATATATATATATATATATATATATATATATATATATATAGACATTTCCCATTGACTGTCCTGCTGTGAAGTCTTCTAGGGATCCAGAGGAGTGATGTCCTTGCATGGGGACTGGCTTGTGAGGGACCATTGGCATCGCTGGTGGAGTGGCAATGGATGAATATACCTCGCTTCACCAGCTAGAACAAAAATAAAACCTTGCAGGACTGGTTTGAGAGGGAGGGGATAATATTTCTTCTGAAGCAGAGCTTTAAATGGATAGTTAACGCTCCAGGTTTTTCGCCTTCATGCATTCTATGCATGAAGGTGAAAAACCTTCTGTGTACAACACCCCCCCCCCCCGAATACTTAGATGAGCACCCATCCGATCCAGTGATGTCCATGAGAGACTATCCCTCAATGGCTGAGACAGCAGCGGGAGCAATTGGCTCCTGCAGCTGTCAATTACAGCCAATGAGAAGAGGGGGGGGGGGGGGGGGGCAAGCCACATATGTGAATGGACAGAGGAGCAGCTCAAGAGCGAGCCTGCCCGGGTGCCCCCTATTGCAAGCTGCTTGGTCTGGGGGCACTCAGGAGGGGCCAGGAGCGTTGGCAGGGGACCTGAGAAGAGGATTGGGTCTGCTCTGTGTAAAACAACTGCACAGAGCAGGTAAGTATAACATGTTTGTTATAAAAAAAAAAAATATTGCCTTTAATATCACTTTAACCCTTTACGCTGCATTAACCGTTATGTGTAACAGCAAAAAGCTGTGCTTTAATGCCCACATGCTGCACATATGCTTTGCTTGGCGGCCAATGTTCACATCCTGGGAGAGCGCTCCCAACACAAACACCAAACTGCTCTCAGTCCCGAGAAGACATTGGTAGCTGGCGGGACTGGCTTCCGATCATGTGACCACTGACCGCTAATCAGTTATCATATGATCACTAAACCTGCCCCCCTGGACGTCAACTACCTTTAACCAATTCAATACTGAGCACTTTCACCCCCTTCCTGGCCAGGCCAATTTTCAGCGGTGTCACTCTTTCAATGACAATTGCGAAGGGCATCATATTTTTAGGATAAGTAGAGATTTCTTTTGGTGGTATTTAATCACCGCTGGGTTTTTTAGTTTTTGCTAAACGAAATTTTTTTGGGGGAAGAAAAAAAAAAAAAAAAAACACAAAATTTTCTTCGTTTCTGTTGTAAAATTTTGCAAATAAGTAATTTTTCTTCTTCACTGATGTGCACTAATGAGGCAGCATTGATATGCTGCACTGATAATCAGGGCACTGCATGCGCAGCAAGAATGGAAGGATTTCAGGCTGGGCGGGAAGGGGTTAACTACTTGCCGATCAGCCACTGTGGTAATACAGCAGCAAATTGGCGTACCTGTACAGCGGCCGATTTAAGGGCTATATGGGCACTGGAGGGCATGACCCTGAAGCCAATGCATGTGGCTGCCATGTCCGCTGGCAAACTGCGATTGCTCCTGAGAGACAAAGGGCGGAGATCTGTCAATGTAAACAGACAGATCTCCGTTCTGTCAGGGAAGTAGAGCGCTGTTCCTGATTACTAGGAACAGCAGATCTCTCTATCTCTACTCCCTGTCAGTACAGTGTCCCCCCCACAGAAACACCTCCCTGGGACACAGTTAACCCATTCCTGCCAGTGACATTTGTACAGTAAATCAGTGACTATTTTTACATCTGATCGCTGTATAAATGTCAATGGTCCCAAAAAAGTGTCAAGTGTCCGATCTGTCCACCGCAATGTCGCAGTCCCACTACAATCCGCTGATCACCGCAATTACTAGTAGAAAAAAATAAATAAAAATGCCATAAATATATCCCCTATTTTGTAGATGCTAAAACTTTTGCGCAAACCAATCACACTTATTGTGGGTTTTTTTTACCAAAAATATGTAGAAGAATAAATATAATTTTTTTGGGATATTTATTATAGCAAAAAGTAAAAAAATATTGTTTTTTTTTTCAAAATTGTTGCACTTTTTTGTTTATAGCGCTAAAAAATAAAAACCGCAGAGGTGAAGAAATACCACCAAAAGAAAGCTCTATTTGTGGGGGGAAAAAAAGACGTCAATTTTGTTTGGGTACAACGTCGCACGACCATGCAATTGTCAGTTATAGCAAAGCAGTGATGTATTGCAAAACGGGCCTGGTCATTAAGGGGGTAAATCCTTCAAGGGCTGAAGTAGTTAACCAATTCCCTGCCGTCATATGCAGAATGACGGCCGCAAAGTGGTTCAGTTATCCTCACTGGGCATCATACGACGTCCAGCAGGATAACAAGCTGGCGCGTGCAATTGGCGGTGTGGTGGGTCAGTCTGACACACCGCATCTCTGATCGTGGTGAAGAACTTCTGTCCGAAGCGTTTTACCACGTGATCAGATGTGACGAATCACAGTTGATCACAGTGCAAATAGGAAGTCGTACATCGGCTTTTCCTCTACTCTGCAGACGCAAGTAGATGAGAGTTTGATACAGCTCTCCTGACAAGGGGGGGGGGGGGGGGGGGGGGGGG
>BLSH010454305.1:87307-99137 GCA_018402905.1 Glandirana rugosa
CTCCCCCCCCCCCCCCCCCAAAGATCGCCACCCAGGACCACAAGGTATGGCAAACTGGCAATAGGGATGGCACTCAGTGTCCATCTGTGATTCCTGCCAGTGCCTCCTTAGCAGGGCTGCCTAACAGGGCCATCTATGAGTACCGCCCATCACTGCCATCTATCAGTGCCACCTATAAGTGTTGCATAGAAGTGCCTCGTCATCAGTGCCCATCAGTGATGGAGAAAATGTACTTATTTACAAAGTTTTGTAACAAACACTTTTTTTTTTCTTTTTTTTAATTTTCGGGATTTTTTTATTTGTAGTGCAAAAAATAAAAACCGCAGAGGTGATCAAATACCACCAAAAGAAAGCTCTATTTGGGGGAACAAAATGATAAAAACTTTGTTTGGGTACAACGTCGCACGACTGCGCATTTGTCATTCAGAACGCGACAGCGCTGAAAATTGCTGTGGGTGGGAAGGGGGGCAAGTGCCTGGTATTGAAGTGGTTAAAGCCCTCACTCAGACCAAAACGTATTGTTTAGCCGCGTCCCTTCACCTGCCTTATCTGGTGAAAGCAGACCTAGTTACTTAGCCTGGGGCTCACACTGGGAACCGCGTGTGAATCGCACTGCCCTCCTGTGCAAATCACATGCGATTCTGTGTGGTGAGACTTAAGCCCATTCATTTTTTGATGTTGCACCGCATCCACATCATAAAGGTGCAGGCACTTTTTAAGCTGCACCGGAATCAGATGGCATGGGTGTTTATACACCTCTCTGTGTTTGCACCCTGCTTTTGGGGTGTTACCTTTTAATTGACAGCCGCAGCAGATCTCAGAAACCAGTGTGATTGCGATGCGGGAAACGCATGGGATTTGCTGCATTGTACCAGCGTGACCCAGGGCTCAGAGAGGAACCGGAGGCAGCTATCCCCACCTCTTCTTCTGTGTGCCGATCCCCGGTGGCTGGTGTGGGGGAGGGATCAGGGCGGCAGTATGTGTGTTGGGGATCGCTGAGCGCAGGCAGGTAGGTGAACCTTACTGCAGGTCTCTTGTGTACCTGCCTGCTCACAGCGATCAACATCACAACTTTACACCCCATTTAAGGCCCACCTGCCCATATATGTGAGCGGATGGTGGGAACAGGTTGTTATTTTTTATATAAAAGTATCAGGGGGGTCCCAGAATGCAGCTTTAGGGTGAGCATCCTGACAGCCCCCCCAGGAGTATTAGTATAGACCCCCTGCCAATAGGTGACTCTGTGGGGGAGCTGGGATGTGAGTGGCCCCCATACATCCCGGAAGTGCTGATATTTCCGGGCTCTGGGGTCACTGTGAGGATGCGGCTCTCCCACCCTCCATTGCAGAACATTATCCTCTCACCTGCTCCGGTCTCTGCGGCAGCGGCGGCTCCCTGTGCGTTCCTTCATCCTCCTGCACGGCCCGGCTCAGTCCTGGGAGCGCACAGAGGAAGAGCAGCGCCGCCAGCACTGGGAGAGGCGGCCTCGCCATGGAGCCGGGCGCTGAGAAGAAAAGCACAGGAAGAAAGGCTGGGGTACGGCTGCCGGGTGCTCGGTGCTCTTCTTCCCGTCCCAGCACCGAGATCACACACCCCACGTCACTGCCATCGTCAGCCGCAAAGGACCGCCCCTCCCTCGCTGTGACCACGACATGCAGCAGCCCACCGCGGATTGGTCAGACCGCCGCTGGGCGGGGAAGGATGTGCGTCAGATAACGTAGGCGGAAGTGCCCGCAGATGGACGGCACCCACCGGAGTTTTGCATTTCAAATATTTTTACCAGTAAACTGTGCTTATATAGTGATATACAGTATTTAGAAATTCGTGACACTGTTTTGATGTTGAATTGTAAAAGCAGCCGTGTTCTGTCAGATTAGCAAACCTGTCAGATCAGCAGGCTTGCCACTGCTTTTCAAATTCAACATCAAAAGAGTGTCACTTATTTCTAAATACTGTATGTGACTATATAAGCTCCGTTTACTGGTAAAGTGGAATGTAAAACTCCAGTGGGTGTAGAAAGATGTCCGCTTGCCACCTTCTCACTGTATCCTTACTGTGGCACAAGTGTGGGGTGTAGCAAGATGGCGGCGACGGAACGTCACTTCCTTTACAAGATATGACGGGTCACCTAATCTGATGGAACATCGCTACCCATTAGAAAATGTAATGGAAGTGATGCCCTAAGCCAGTGGTTCTCAACTCCGGTCCTCAGGACCCACTAACAGGCCAGGTTTGCCGGATAACTGAAATACATCACAGGTGATATAATTTGCTGCTCAGTGATTGCAGTATTCTAGTCTGCATCTCCCCAAGGTAATACTTAAAATCTGGCCTGTTAGTGGGTCCTGAGGACCGGAGTTGAGGACCACTGCCCTAAGCAAAGAAATGCTTAGAGGGCATGTGCTATGCATAGCTCCCAACTGTTCCTGATTTCAAGGGACTGTCCCTGATTTGGAACAAAGTCCCTCTTTCTTCCCTATTGTCCCTCATTTTGGTTTGATCTATAAAGTTGTATATAAAATGCACTTTTTATCTTTAAAAAAAGTGTCTCCCAGTGCTAAACCTTTCATCCAAGTTCTAAATTGCTGCATTTGTAAATTTTAAAACCCAATGAATAGGTGTGGTACAAAAAAAGTCCTTGTGGATTTAATTAACTTTCTCTGGGTGTGTCCTATGCCTACATACATTTGCTAGTACGTGTCCCTCATTCCCATCTCCAAATGTTAGGAGGTATGCGCTATGCGTTCCAACGTGGCCCCTATGCGTTTCAATACGTTTCCTAGTGTGACAGAACACAAAGCCAGCAGCAGACATCTTCTTACAACCAGGCAGAAGGTGGCAACGGCCATCTTGGTACACCCCACACTGCTCAGCGCCAAACTGTTATACTGAAATAGACTATTTCACTCTGTCACAGTGAAATAGTCTATTTCAGGATATGGGATGAGTTACTTGCTAAAATAAGTGTGAAATTGAAGACTTACCTGGGTGTAAGAAGATGTCCGCTGCTGCCATAGTGTTCTGTTACATTAGGAAACCTATTGAAATGCGTAGCGGCCCTGCTGGAACATGCACAATAAGCAATTTTGCTTGCAACGTCACTTGCACTGCATTTTATGATGGATAGCAGTATTCTGATAGAACAGGGGGACTGACCCCTTTCTGATGATCATGTGCCAGTGTTCTGTCAAAATAGCCAATTCGTCGAGATCTCCAATCACGCCACTTCCGGTTATTGTAAAACAGAGGTCTCCAAACTTTCTAAACAAAGGGACAGTTTACCATCCTTCAGACTTCAGGGGGGCCAGACTGTAGTAGAAAATGCCCCAGCGTTATTAAGATTATATAGTGCCCCATCATTGGTTTTAGTGGGAGTAATAGTGCCCCATTGTTGGTATCAGTGGGAGGAAAAGTCCCCCATCATTGGTATCAGTTGTGGATGGAATAGTGCCCCAAGGGCCGGATGGAGGCAAGAAAAGGGCCAAAGTTTGGAGACCACTGCTGTAAAGCATCAGTATTTGGAGATTTAGACAATCTGCTGTTTTGACACAACACCGGCAAGCGTGTACACTCGGTACACAAAGAGTTTTCTGTTTAGACAGAACACCGGCTAAGGAGGAAAAAAGTTGTCGCCGCCTTGGAGGCGGCCATGTTGTTTGTTAGTTTCAGTCGGACTAACAATTTCCGCTCATATTATCATGTACCGGAGTGTACACACTCCCCAGTGTTGTGTCAAAACAGCAAACTTGTCTAAATCTCCAATTACTGATGCTTTACAGTAAGAGGAAATTATATGATTGGAGATTTCGATGAATTGGCTATTTTGACATTCTGTCAGAAGAGCCAACTTGTCAAAATCTCCAATTACGTCACTTCTGGTGACTCCAGCAGTACTAATTGGAGATTTCGACTAGTTACCTGTTTTGACAGAACACCGGCAGCAGCATAATATACACTACGGCAGTGTTCCCCAACCCTGTCCTCAAGGCCCACCAACAGGTCATGTTTTCAGGATTTCCATTATTTTGCACAGGCGATTTGATCAGTTTCACTGCCTTAGTAATTACCACAGCTGATTCATCTGAGGGAAATCCTGAAAACATGACCTGTTGGTGGGCCTTGAGGACTGGGTTGGGGAACACTGCACTACAGTACACGATAATATAAGTGGACATTGTTAGTCCGCCTGCTAGTAACCAACAATATGGCCGCCTCCAAGGCGGCGACAACTTTTTCCTCCTTACCCGGTGTTCTGTGAAAACAGGCAACTTGTCAAAATTAGTTGTTGCTGGAGAGTTACCGGAAGTGACATGGTTGGAGATTTTGGCGATTTGGAGTTTTCAGTAGAACTTCGGTGTGTTGTCAGAATCGGCGACTCGTCTGTTTATGTAACGGAAGTGACATTCCGTCAGCTGTGCATGTGTTCCACCGCTACCAGGATTGCTAATGTGACAGAACACCTGCAGTGAGAAGGCGGCAGTGGACACCTTACTACACCCAGCTACGTCTTGATATTCAGAGTAACTTAACCACTTCCGGAATGAGTCGCGTAGATTTACTGCTGCAGAGTGGCAGCGTAACGCGAATCGCCGTTTATAAACGGTGATTTGCGCATGCGCGGCTAGGGGTGCCCGCCGTGCGCTCCCTCAGTGTGTCCACAGGTCGGGCAGACTTGATGTCTGCCGGCGACCCGCGATCGCTTACTACACAGGAGGAACGGAGAAACACCAATGTAAACACGGCGGTTCCCTGTTCTGACAGGCGGCATGACAGTGATCTACTTATCCCTGTACTCGGGATCAGTTAGATCTCTCATGCTCCTGCCAGCCCAGCCCCTTTATAGTTAGAACACGCCTAGGGAACACAGTTAACCCTTAGATCTCCCCCTGCAGGTTAACCCCTTCCCTGCCAGTGACATTTATACAGTACTCTGACAGTACTATACAGTACTCTGTGATGCGGTTTGAAGGCTTAAATTTAAAAGCCTAAAGGTTTAGCGCTGAGCAGTGTGGGGTGTACCAACATGGCCTCCGCCACCTTCCTACTGCTGGCGTCCAGCTTCTTTCAAAATGTAACTTCAAAACAGCATCCAGATGTCAACATACTATATTTATATATATATGCTCACTTTATTGCTAAAATGACTTTATTGCTGAAATTCAAGACATAGCTGGGTGTAGAAAGATGTCTGCTGCCGCTTTATGACTGCAGGTGTTCTGTCACATTAGCAAACTAGGTAGCGGTGGAATGCATGCGCAGCTGACGGAACGTCACTTCCATTACCTAATCTGACGGATTTGCTATTCTGACAGAACATAGGTGACACATATACTAGATGGGCAGAATATATGTAATGCTACAGGTAATGGAGGCAGAGTAAGGGCCCTCTCACACCTAACGCAGTGGGATGCAGCTGGATGCATTTTGGACTACACTCCAACTGCATAGACGGTCCAAAATCAAGGTAATCCTAAGGGCATCAGTGCAGTGCAGTCAAAAAAGTAGAGCATGCTGCATTTTTCTGCACCACAAATGCAGGTAACATGCTACAAATGCGCTACAAACGAGTTTCAAATACACCGCACCATGCCCCATTAAACCAAGAAAGCCAAGCCCAGAAATGTATAAAAATATGCACTGCAAACGCAGCACAAAACGCATTCAAGTGGGTGGCAAGCACACATCAAGCGTGCGACAATGCATGTAAATATGCAGTCAAAAACGCACAGTTATGTGCATTTTCTGGTATTAAAGGGCCCTAAAACTATGCGTCTATGGATTATAGAGAATCAGGGAGGAGTACAGAGCCACGTCACTAGTGAAGAGGAAGGCAGAAGTGGTGTGTCCCCAGGAGCCTGGGTATTGTTATAATGGGCTCTTGTTTTAGTGCCATGTTGCACATGCAGATAATAATATTTTTTTATGAAAAATAATGGCCTTAACCACTTGCCAACCGCGCTTTAGCCGAATGATGGCTACAGCGCGGTCGACTAGTTCTGGGAAGGTGTCATATGACGTCCTCCGTGATCGTGTCCACTGTGTTTACAGACCAGGGTAAAGGCCAATCACAGCAGCCCTTTACCACATGATCAGCTGTGTCCAATCACAGCTGATCACAATGTAAACACAAGCCGGTTATAGGCACTCCTTTCCTCTTACTGTCGGAGTGAGGAAAGGAGCGCTGATAACTGGCTTCTGTGAAAGGGACATCTACATTGATAATCAAGGCACTGATAATCAGTGTACAAAAACTATTGTGAGATCTCCTGCGCTACTAGGTAAATGTACATAAAAAAGTGATATTAATGTATACATGTATTGTACAACTGTGTTGTGAAATAAATCAATAAGCAATAGTGGTCCAGATAACACTATTACAAGACCTAGCGTATTCACACCAGGGACGTGCGGTGAGTGGCTGGTGAGGCACTGTCTGGTATCAGAGCCAGATACACACAGGTTACATACGCCGCCATCGTTAGAGGGAGAGCAATAATTCTAGCACTAGACCTCCTCTGTAACTCTAAAATGTAACCTCTAAAAATGTTTAAAGTGTTGTCTATGGAGATTCTTAAGTACTGAAGTTTGGCTAAATACGCTTGTGATGAGCCGCTCCAGATAAAAGAAAATCCTTCCCTTTACTCAACAGGTGCCGGTCCAGCAATCTGGATGAACACTCAAAGGAATAAGAAGATTGACCGCACTCTGGAGATGAAGGTATCAAGTAAGGCTTTATTGAAGATTAAAATCCATCAAAGAAATGTCTGAAACATGGTTACAGATGTGGCAAAGATTGACGCGTTTCACAAAATCAAATTCGCTTACCCATAAATAGAGTTGAGCAAACCCAAACTGTAAAGTTCGGGTTCATACCGGACTTTATGGTGTCCGTGTCCTGAACCCAAACATTTGAGAAAAAGTCCGGGTTCAGGTTTGGGTATTTTTTTGCGCCTGTTGAATAGCTGCAGGGCAGCCAATCAACAAGCGTTTCACTCGTTTGCCCTTAGAAGCCATCACAGCCATGCCTACTAATGGCATGGCTGTGATTGGCCAGTGCATCATGTGACCCAGCCTCTATATGAGCTGGAGTCACGTAGTGCTGCATGTCACATCATCTCATACTAGTGTAGGGAGAGGATGCTGCTGCTGCTGTGAGGGACAGATTAGCTTTAGAAAATCATCTCATACTAGTGTAGGGAGAGGATGCTGCTGCTGCTGTAAGGGACTGATTAGCTTTAGAAAATCTGTTAAAAACAGCGATTTATTGGTGGGAGGGTGCTAGAGGAGATTTTTGTTTGCTAGAGTACATTTTGTTTGATAAGCAAAGTGCCTCATATAAAACCTAAGCAATTATTCTGTTTGTTAGGTGGGCATTTTCAGCCATTTTTGCAAGTGCAGTGCACTTGCAACTGCTTGTGTGTCAGAGACACTACTTTAATCGTGTTCTGTTAGTTCAGTTGGCAACATTTTAGCATATTTAAATACTGCTTTTACATTGCAGTTAGACAAATAAAATTTTTTTTTTTTTGTGCAAAATATTACATTTGTGGCCAGCAGGGCATTTCTTGCACAAAATTAAAAAGTGCGTCTACATTGCTGGTTTAAAAAAAAAAAAATTCTAAATACTATATTTGCAGCCAGCGGTGCATTTCTCGCACAAAAATAAAAAGTGTGTCTACATTGCTGGTTTAAAAATATATATATATATTCTAAATACTACATTTGCGACCAGCGGTGCATTTCTCGCACAAAAAGAAAAAGTGTGTCTACATTGCTGGTTTAAAAAAAAAGAATAATAAATAGTGCTACATAGTACATTTGCACCTTGCTGTGCATTTCTTGCACAAAATTAAAAAGTGCGTCTACATTGCCGGTTTAAAAAATATTATAAATTTGTGCTAAGTTGTACATTTGGATCCAGAATGAGGAGAGCGTCAAATAAGAGACGTGGTGGTGGTTGTGGTGCTGGTGGTGTTGGTGGTGTTGGTGAAGCTCCTGTTGCAAGGAGAGGACGTGGTCGATCTGTGCCAGCTACACGCACAAGTGAAACACCTTCCTCAGATGCGAGTAGCCGACAGAACCTTCAACGTTATATGGTAGGCCCGAATGCCGCTCAACGAATGGTGAGGCCAGAAGAAGAACAGGCGATAGTAGATTGGGTGGCTGACAATGGCTCCAGTTCCTTCACATTGTCTCCCACCCGGTCCCTTGCTGAAAGGGAATTGGCTCCTGAACCCCATGGCCATCTGTCTTTCACCTCAGCCCCTTGTAAATCAGCCAAGCAGTCTGAGCCCCAAGTCATGCAGCAGTCTCTTATGCTTTTTGATGACTCTGCTGGTGTGCATTCTGTGGGCCATCCACATAGCCCTGCCCCAGAAAAAACAGTGTTGACTTCCTCTTCCTCCACCGCCACTTCCACCTACACCGCCACGGTCACCGCCTCCTCAACCCCCTACTCCACATCCACCTCCTCCTCAATATTTTTTTTTATGTGATTTTAAGTTATTTCCCTATCCACATTTGTTTGCAGGGCACTTGTCCTACTCTTACCCCCATTTTGCTTCCTTTTGCAGCCCTCTAGCCCTTTCCAGGACTTTTTTAGAGTCATTTTAGTGCCCAAAAGTTCAGGTCACCTTTGACTTCAATGGGGTTCGGGGTTAAGTTCGGGGCCGAACTCAACCTTTTTCGCGAGGTTCGACCAAACCGACGAACCCGAACATCCAGGTGTCCGCTCAACTCTACTCATAATCTGTAGAACACTGCTCTCTACACATGTTATAAAGATATACAAACAGCTAAAGAGACTAGGTGTTCAATTATGCTCATTAACCCTTTCATGTGATTGCTGTAGAAAAAGCAGCAGCCACATGAAAAAAACACACAAATAAAAATAAACATGAATCTAAAAAAAAGTGTGTTATCTATGTGCAGTATGTGTTAATGTAAAAAAAATACACATATCATACACATATGTTGTATGGAATAGGGATATCTCTCATCACATAAACAAATATTCACTGTAATATGAACATATCTTTCCATACACAACCACTTCCAAAATATCTGTTACACATAAAGAATTCCATTTTAATATTAATCAATAAATAATCATGACAAATCTCTTATGACCAAAAAATAGAAGAAAAAGAACATTGCTGGATCTTCCTAAATTGTGGCTCATAAGCATATCACACCGCATTTGATCTGGTTCTCTTCATCATATTGCATATCCATATGTTTAAATCCATACTCATATTAGTATCAAAAAACAACCTAGCATATATACAGAGGCGAAATGATGGAAATGATGAAAAAAAGGGGGGGGGGGATTTTTTTAATCCTGTTATAAATTGATTGAACTATACATGGCCCATTATCCAATCTATTTGAGTTCAACAGGGAACAAAAGATACAAAATGATAAGAAATATTGAAGTGAACCTCTAAGTTCACTCCCACCTGGAAGACTCTACAGTCGAAAATACCCCAATTAAATTGCATATGACGACATTTGCCACCGATTCAAGGATATCCTATCCAGGAGTGATGTTGGTCCAAACTGTAGAGAGGAACCGGATTTGGTCTCAAGGGGGACGTGACACCCACCCTCTAGAAAGGGATGAATCTAAATAATAGAGCAGTTGCTGAAACAACAAGAACTCATTTAATTTCATAATAATGTATCACGTCCCACTCGGAATTCAAGCCCTCAGGTATCTTACTCTGCAGCTTGAATATCCAAAACACTTCTCTTCTACAGAGAAGACGAAAAGTATCCCCTCCTCTGGAAGGAGTATTGATCTTTTCAATAACCTGGACTTGTACTAACGATAGGTCCCCCCCATGCATGTTGTTAAAATGACAGGCCACGTTGGTGGATTTTTTCCCATTGATATCGGACAGGTCTTCTGTACTTACGTTTGGCGCCACTCCACAAGTGTGCGCAATTTTAAAGCGTGACATGTTAGGTATCTATTTACTTGGCGTAACATCATGCAAGGGCGCACTGACCATAAGGGCACTCGGCATTGCCCAAGGGCCCTTGGCCAGTAGGGGGCCCCATAAGAGGCTCCTGCTACTTCAGTGCTAAGGAATCTGTGCTGATCCTGGAGCCCAGTGCCGAACCAAGTTCCAGCACTGAGCTCCGGTACCTGGCCTGACGGGGCACACTAGCGTGGGCACTCAGGACACCTTCCCCACATCTGTTGCAGGGTGCCCGGATACCCAACGCAGCGATCGTCCCTCTGTAGCAGCTGACACCAGCATCTCTCCCCCTGAGCCTGCATATTACACAGAGGATCCTCCTGATCAGCTCCGATGCATACAGACAGGAGGAGGAGCCGGGAGGAGAGAGAGACATTCACTGCAACAGCTGCGCTGAACATCTGAGGTCTGTGAACAGTTTTGTTGATAGGGGAGGGGGACACCGTACCAAGGGAGGGGGCAGGATGCACACACAGAGAAGTACTGGGGAGTGCTTTTGGAGGGGAGAGGAATTGTGCTAGTGTGGGGGGATTTCACATCTGACCCCCCCACTAGCACAATTCCCCCCCCCAAAAGCACTCCGCATCACATATCCTCAAATCAAAGAGACACTGCTTGCCATTCATCTCAGGACCCCCTCTGCTGCCACCCCAGGACCCCTCTCTGCTGCCACCCCAGGACCCCTCTCTGCTGTCACCCCAGGACCCCTCTCTCTGCTGCCACCCCAGGACCCCTCTCTGCTGCCAACCCAGGATTCCAATCTGCTGCCATCCCAGGACTCCTCTCTGCTGCCAACCCAAGACCCCTCTCTTCTGCCACCCAGGACCCCTCTCTGCTGCCATACCAGGGCCCCTCTCTGCTGCCATCCCAGGGCTCCTCTCTGCTGCCACCCCAGGACCCCTCTCTGTTGCCACCCCAGGACCCCTCTCTGCTGCCATCCCAGGACCCCTCTCTGCTGCCACCCCAGGACCCCTCTCTGCTGCCATCCCTGGGCCTCCTCTCTGCTCTCATCCCAGGACCCTCTCTGCTCTTATCCCAGGGCCCCCTCTCTGCTGCCATCCCATGGCCCCTCTCTGCTCTCACTCCAGGGCCCCCTCTCTGCTCTCATCTCAGGGTCCCCTCTCTGCTGTCACCCCAGGACCCCTCTCTGCTGCCACCCCAGGACCCCTCTCTGCTGTCATCCCAGGGCCCCCTTTCTGCTCTCATCCCAGGGCCCCCTCTCTGCTCTCATCTCAGGGTCCTCTGCTCTCATTACAGGACCCCTCTGTGCTCTCATTGCAGGACCCCCTCTGCTGCTATCCCAGGACCACTTTCTGTTCTCATTCCAGAACCCCCTCTCTGCTCTCATCCCAGGACCCCCTCTCTGCTCTCATCCCAGGGCCCCCTCCCTGCTCTAATCCCAGGACCCCCTCTCTGCTCTAATCCCGGGACCCCCTCTCTGTCCTCATCCCGGGACCCCCTCTCTGTCCTCATCCCGGGACCCCTCTCTGCTCTCATCCCAGGACCCCCTCTCTGTCCTCATCCAAGGACCCACTCTCTGTCCCTCTCTTTGTCCTCATCCCAGGACCCCCTCTCTGTCCTCATCCCAGGACCCCCTCTCTGTCCTCACCCAGGACCCCTATCTGTCCTTATCTCAGGGGTCCCTCTCTGTCCTCATCCCAGGTGTCCCCTAAACACCAACTATGATAGGGGGCACAGGACAGTAAGGGCTTATTTACATTCACAGTTTGGGAGTGGTAAAACCTCATAGTTGAGCCCTGTTTTTACTCACCCCCACCCCCCCCCCTTTAACTGCAGTGGCCAGGGGTGTACACATGTTGCAGTAGTAGCAGGAATTATACACCCCG
>BLSH010454305.1:99147-109724 GCA_018402905.1 Glandirana rugosa
CCCCCCCCCACCCCCACTCATTTTTGTCCCGAGTTGATACTCCAAAATGGTGAGGGTTTGACACTTACATTTATTCGGGAATGACAGGACACGGGGGATAGTATCAACCACAAATCCCCTGTGGACCCTACTCCTGTCTCTCCCTGGGGACTCTATTCCTGTCTATCCCCAGGACCCACTCCTGTCTCTCCCCCAGGACCCTACTCCTGTCTCTCCCCCAGGACCCTACTCCTGTTTCTCTCCCTGTCTCTCACCCAGGAACCTACTCCTGTCTCTCCCCCAGGACCCTACTCTCGTCTCTCCCCAGGGCCCTACTCCTGTCTCTCCCCCAGGGCCCTACTCCTGTCTCTCCCCCAGGGCCCTAATCTCGTCTCTCCCCCAGGACCCTAATCTCACAGTTTGGGAGTGGTAAAACCTCATAGTTGAGCCCTGTTTTTACTCACCCCCACCCCCCCCCCCTTTAACTGCAGTGGCCAGGGGTGTACACATGTTGCAGTAGTAGCAGGAATTATACACCCCGTCATGCTTGGCAGGTGTAGTGCCTGCCAAGCGTAACACATTCAAGTAAATAGGGCTGCTCTGTAAAGGTCATGCAACCTTGTGTACAGCGAAAAAATGGTTAAAGCAGACAGTCAGGAGACATTGTATTACTTCCTCATCACCTACTTTAACCCCTTGGACCCCACACTAGCATGCTGCAACTGCGTGCATTGCACATAGTTGCAGGGTATTTGCAGAGTGGGACACATTCACTTGA
Source organism: Glandirana rugosa (assembly GCA_018402905.1). Lineage (NCBI taxonomy): Eukaryota > Metazoa > Chordata > Amphibia > Anura > Ranidae > Glandirana > Glandirana rugosa. The sequence continues at coordinate 99,905 of BLSH010454305.1, forward strand.
ATGTGTCGCGATCACCCACCAAAGTAACAGGGATTTAATTCCTGCTGCAGCAAGTGTACATCCTCAGCTGCTGCCACTGCAGCTAAAGGGGTAGGGGCAAACGTATGTAATGTGGGCGCAGTGAAATAAGTAGTTGGTGTTCTGTGTGGCTTGAGTGTGGACAAGGACACAGGGGTCCCCATGATCTACCATTGCCCGGTGGTCCCATTTTATTCCCTAGGGTGTCTACAAAAACAAAATGTATAATGTTTGGGGGTTCTGAGTAAATTTTCTAGCAAAAAAATTATGATTTTTACAGAAGTAGAAGAGAAGTGTCAGAAATGGCCTGGGTGGCAAGGGGTTAATTACCATAAGTAAGTAATATACAAATAATTATTATATATTGTTTTAAGATAATTTACTATATTTTCAAAAACTGTACTTAAGCAGGGGGCTTAACGGACAAACTACTGAAGTTTGAAGTTACAACTTCAAACCAGTAATTTCATAATAAATAAATAATAAATGATTATCTTATAACATATAGCATAATAGTACATGATTTAGCTTGTACCTTTTCAGCAGCAGCACATCCAAAATTCTCCCTCTTAACTGTGTGAGAAAAACATGGAATTGTGGGTAAATCTTATACACATAAACCCATGTATTTCCTTGTAATTAAAGCGGAGTTCCACCCAAAAGTGGAACTTCCGCTGATTGGATTCCTCCCCCCTCAGGTGTCACATTTGGCACCTTTCGTGGGGAGGGGGAAGAGGACACCTGACTTTAGACAGGTGTCCTTTTCCATACATCTGGGAGTTCGGGCCGACAGCCACGGCCACTGACATCAGCAGCCCGGCTCCCTCCTCGCTCTGCTACTGGCCGCAAAGCTGTAATGCTACACGTCCGGGTTCCCTTACCCGCAATGGATGCGGCTGCACCCATCCCCCGATCCAAAGATCGGCGGCGGGTGCCGACATCGCTGGACTCCAGGACAGGTAAGTGTCCTATTATTAAAAGTCAGCAGCTACTGGATATATAGTTGCTGACTTTTAATTTTTGCAGGGAAGCGCAGACCTCCGCTTTAAAGAGGAAGTAAACCCTGATGGGGTTTACTTCCTATATATTCCCCTGCAAAGTAGAAGCATAATGGGCTACTATGCATCGCATAGTAGCTGGTTATGTGTCACTTACCTGCAAACGAAGCCTGCGACGTCCAGCGATGTCCCCTGTGCAGGCAGCGTCCATCTTCTGCCCCTCTTCCTTCCAGGGCCGAGATCACTGGCTCTGTGACTGGCCGGAGTCATGTGACGTCACCACCAGTCACGGCGTGGTCGCAGTGAAGAAACGGCACGGAGGCCATTTCTTCACTGAGCATGTGCCGAAATGACGTCGGCACATCTAGTACACTATATCTCCTAAACCGTGCAGGTTTAGGAGATATGCAGGGCACCTACAGGTAAGCCTTATTATAGGTTTACCTGTAGGTTAAAGTGGTTGTCACAGGTTGACAACCACTTTAAGAGGGCTGGGCTGGAAGGGAGTATTTGTCCTTTAGACACATGCCCCCTTCTATGACACTGCATTGAGGCGTGCCTCCGGCAGCATTTTTATTGGACAGCTTTGGCCAATGGTACTTTATCATTGGTCCAAGGCTCCAAGCTGTCCATTGAGCTCAGTGCATCTGACAAGAAGTGAGGAGAGGCACTGTGAGCTCATCCTCTCAGTCTGCTGCAAACCTTGTATTTAAACTGGCTGCTTTGTATGTAGCTTCTGACACTCTGTGCAATGAGCCCCGTATCTTCGGAACCATAGATGTAAAAAGCCCCAAATTTTTACCCGTGGTGGGGTAGGACTTCAGCTACACACTCTGTGACCCCAGGCCGCCGAGCTACGACCCTCAAAGTCGATATTTTTTTTTTGTCTCACCTGCCTCCCCTGACTGCACGTCCCTGGCGTACTAGGGTCAGAATTATAAAGCAGCAAATCTAATATTCAGCAAACATTCTCTGTGGGTCATTTGTCCAGGTCAATGTGTTTTAGATGATGGTGATAAATGATGAACTTGGGTGTGCTTGGGTGCCAGCAAACAGTCACTAGTACCGGCCAATCATCTGTGCCGAGGGACTCCCCACTGTGAGCCGCACATATACACTCCTTTTATATACGAGTGAGGGAATGCTCAGGCTGCTAATGATTGGCTCATACAGGTGACAGCTTTCTGGTGGGCCCACAAACATGGATTGGACCGACTGGCCTGTACAGGTGACAGCTTCCTGGCACATTCGCACACCAATGTTGGATCCTAGTCCAAACATGCTCAAACTCATAGGGATTGATTCTCCACCAGAGAATGTTTAGTGAAAGTCACATTAACTGATTTATAAATGGAGCCCTATGTCCCTTCTGCGGTAAAGGAAGTTCACCTACCCTTTCTCAGTCATCTTGAGAAGATGCAAACATGGACTCTCTGCATCTGTGCAAAATGAATACATTCCTGTGCGAAAGTTGGATTAACTATGTGTGGCCAATAAAGACAGCAAAGATGTCATTGAGGGGAGGATCAAAACCCCTTTTGTTTTTTTTTGCCATCTGTGTCTCATTGGGCAGTTTTCACTTCCTGTCCTGTAGATACAAAGGACCCATTCACAATTACTGCGTGTTGCACATAGTTGACAACATTGTAAAAAAATTAATAGGGACACTTTTTTGTATGTGGGTGGAGTCTTATTTTAATTAAGGGTGGGCATTCATTTGTAGGCGTGGCTTAGTAGTGAGAAAACTACGGTACGCATAGCGCACCACTGCGGGAAAATGGGTGTGGCTTAAATTAAACATTGTGCGTGGCTCAACAGGGGTGTGGTTAGAGTCTGAGATGAAAGAGGGATGGAGGGAGAAGGAAGAGGGAGAGAGAAAGAAAGCGAGAAAGGGAGAAAGAGGGAGAGAGAAAAAGAAAGAGAAAGGAAGAAAGAGGGAGAGAGAAAGAAAGGGAGAAAGAGGGAGAGAGAAAAAGGGAGAAATAAGGAGAGAGAAAAAGGGAGAAAGAAGGAGAGAGAAAGGGAGAAAGAGGGACAGAGAAAGAGAAAGGGAGAAAAAGAGAGAAAGGGAGAAGGTCAGAGAGTGTGTGGAGATGATACAAGAGACGGTCAGAGAGTGTGTGGCGATAGGTGATATATAGAGCCAGGTTAGGGATGTATATAGAGCCAAGTTTGGGTGGTATATACAGCCAGGTTAGGGGTGTACAGTATCTGACAAAAGTGAGTACACCACTCACATTTTTGTAAATATTTTATTATATCTTTTCATGTGACAACACTGAAGAAATGACACTTTGCTGCGATGTAAAGTAGTGAGTGTACAGCTTGTATAACAATGTAAATTTGCTGTACCCTCAAAATAACTCAACACACAGCCATTAATGTCTAAACCCCCGGCAACAAAAGTGAGTACACCTCTAACTTAAAATGTCCAAATTGGGCCCAAAGTGTCAATATTTTGTGTGGCCACCATTATTTTCCAGCACTGCCTTAACTCTCTTGGGCATGGAGTTCACCAGATCTTCACAGGTTGCCATTGGAGTCCTCTTCCACTCCTCCATGATGACATCACGGAGCTGGTAGAGAGAGCTTGCACTTCTCCACCTTCCTTTTGAGGATGCCCCACAGATGCTAAATAGGGTTTAGGTCTGGAGACATGCTTGGTCAGTCCATCACCTTTACCCTCAGATTCTTTAGCAAGGCAATGGTCTTCTTGGAGGTGTGTTTGGGGTCGTTGTCATGTTGGAATACTGCCCTGCGGCCCAGTCTCCGAAGGGAGGGGATCATGTTCTGCTTCAGTATGTCACAGTACATGTTGGCATTCATGGTTCCCTCAATGAATTGTAGCTCCCCAGTGCCGGCAGCACTCATGCAGCCCCAGACAATGACACTCCCACTACCATGCTGGACTGTAGGCAAGACACACTTGTCTTTGTACTCCTCACCTGTTTGCCACCACACACGCTTGACACCATCGGAAACAAATAAGCTTATCTTGGTCTTATCAGACCACAGGGCATGGTTCCAGTAATCCATGTCCTTAGTCTGCTTGTCTTCAGCAAACTGTTTGTGTGTCATCTTTAGAAGAGGCTTCCTTTCTCGGATGACAGCCATGCAGACCAATTTGATGCAGTGTGCGGCGTATGGTCTGAGCACTTACAGGCTGACCCCCCACCCCTTCAACCTCTGCAGCAATGGTGGCAGCATTCATACGTCTATTGCCCAAAGACAACCTCTGGATATGAGCATGTGCACTCAATGTCTTTAGTCAACCATGGCAAGGCCTATCCTGTTAAACCACTGTATGGTCTTGGCCACCATGCTGCAGCTCAGTTTCAGGGTCTTGGCAATGTTCTTATAGCCTAGGCCATCTTTATGTAGAGCAACAATTTTTGTTTTCAGATCCTCAGAGAGTTCTTTGCCATGTTGAACTTCCAGCGACCAGTATGAGAGCAATAACACCAAATTTAACACACCTGCTTCACACCTGAGACCTTGTAACACTAACAAGTCACATGACAATGGGGAGGGAAAATGGCTAATTGGGCCCAATTTGGACATTTTCACTCACTTTTGTTGCCAGCGGTTTAGACATTAATGGCTGTGTGTTGAGTTATTTTGAGGGGGCAACACATTTACACTGTTATACACGTTGTACACTCACTACTTTACATTGTAGCAAAGTGTAATTTCTTCAGTGTTGTCACATGAAAAGATATAATAAAATATTTACAAAAATGTGAGGGGTGTACTCACTTTTGTGAGATACTGTATATAATGCCAGATTAGGGATATATAGAGAGCCAGGTAAGGGATGTATATAGAGCCAGGTTAGGGATGTATATAGACCCAGGTTAGGAATGTGTGTAGAGCCAGGTTAGGCATGTATATAGAGCCAGGTTAAGGAGGTATATAGAGCCCAGGTTAGGTGATATATAGAGCCAGGTTAGGGATGTATTTAGAGCAAGGTTAGGGATGTACTGTATATAGAGCCTGGTTAGGGATGTATATAGTGCCAGGTTAGGGTGACGTATAGAGCCAGGTTAGGGATGTATATAGAGCCAGGTTAGGGTTGTATACAGAGCCAAGTTAGGGATGTATATAGAGCCAGGTTAGGTGATATATAGAGCCAGGTTAGGGATGTGTATAGAGCCAGGTTATGGATGTATATAGAGCCAGGTTAGGGATGTATATAGTGCCAGGTTAGGGATGTATATAGAGCCAGGTTAGGGATGTATATAGAGCCAGGTTAGGGATGTATATAGAGCCAAGTTAGGGATGTATATAGAGCCAGGTTAGGGATGTATATAGAGCCAGGTTAGGGATGTATATAGAGCCAGGTTAGGGATGTATATAGAGTCAGGTTAGGGATGTATATAGAGCCAGGTTAGGGATGTATATAGAGTCAGGTTAGGGTTGTATAGAGCCAGGTTAGGACATCTAGCAGGCCACTCACCTGCAAAATCATGATCCTCCTGGTGCCTGTAGGATCGGAGGCGGATGGCAGATCTGTTGCCCATGGGATCTCCATGCTGCTGGCTAGCAGGTCTCTTCCATCTACAGTGGAGAGGGGAGGGGCCACTGACCCGGGCAGCTAATAGGTTGCAGTGTACAAGCGAATTGCTGAAGATCCCCTGGGGAAAAAGCCAATTTTCTGGGATTTTTCTCGCGACACGAACAGACCGGGACAAAGGTCTGAAAATCGTGACTGTTGGCACCTATGCCTGTGCTCTAAAAATGCAGCTTGCACGATTTTCAATTTGTTGTGATGCATTGGGCAGCCCATTCAGGGGAAAGGGCGTACATATGAGGTGCTTTTCACCGGCAACATCAGCTGTTCAAGCTTTGAGCTACAAAATTCTGCATATGTGAATGGAGATCAGAGCCATTCTGGAAATTTGTCTCAGCATTAGGGAATCCACACAAAAATGCAGAGCAGAAAGTAATTGCTGTAATTGCTCTGTTAAAGCACAATACTGAAAAACAGGATCATGTTGGTTGGTTGCTTGTTGTGCTAGTCCAGTTTGCTGCAGTTTTACATTTTCAGCGAGAGCTGGTGGCAGGACTTGGCTTGCAAGAGCAAAGAGACGGTTAAAGCGGAGTTCCACCCAAAAGTGGAACTTCCTCCTTAAGCACTCCTCGCCCCCTTACATGCCACATTCGGATGTCATTTTTTTTTTTTTTGGGGGGGGAGTATGTACCTTGTTTTGACAGGTACTTCCTGTCACACTTCCTCCTTCCCTCGCCTGGCCACTCCTCCTCTCCTCCTAGGCGGCCCCTCCCTCCTGGCAATCTTCTGGGACACGTCACAGGTCCCAGAGGATTGCCTGGCCACTAAGAGCGTGCAATGTGACTCGTGCATGCGCAGTGTGTGCACGGCCGTCAAGCCAGGCCCCCACACTAGGAATGGCGGGGCTGTCGGGAGGAGAGGGGAAACAAGCGAGGCTTCGGGCGCAGCCATCATAGGGCCATGAGACAGGCGAGTGTGTGTTTATTAAAAGTCAGCAGCTACACTTTTTGTGGAAGAGGGCTTTGCATCGGTTCTGGATCCCAGCAGAGAAAACCTGCTGGGATCCAGAACCGATGCAAAGCCCTCTTCCACAGTTGGGAATACCTTGGACGAGATGAGATCTCCACGGCCAGAATCCCCTTGAGATGGTTCTATGCCTATATTCAACCGGTGTCTGGTAAGCCTCCAATTTACCTCTATTTGAGGATTTTACCCGCATCCTTGAGGAGTTTTGTCACATCACTTCCAGTGAAGAATTTGCACACCTGATTTTTATCATTATTGACTGTCACGGACTCACCAGTATAATTTTATTCACGGAATTATTCTAATTTTCATATGGTTTGAGCACTATATTATTGCTTGTATCATTTTATTAAAGGTTGCAGATTTAAATAAATTAAAAACAAATTTACATTACCATATTAAAGTTCATATGAGATGGTTTTTCATCTAAAGTGCATCCTCTGAATAGATTTGTATTTCCAATGTAAAACTGGAGGAGCTCTTCAGCTCAAATTTGGTGTCTAGTGTTTGACTGCATATGCATGGAGTGTTTGTGCTACACAATCATGTAGTGCAGGGGTCCCCAACCTTGGGCCATGATTGGTGCCGGTACGTAGCCTGCTGGGAGCTGAGCTGCATGGTTGGGATTGGCAGCGACCAGAGCAAGCCAGCACATCTTGAGTTGCCACCCTCAACCACCAGAAGGCACTCCCGACAGTTCTTCTCAGCGGTGTTACAAGAGGGAAGTCTGTAGCAGCTCCCTTGTAGGAATCTCACCTGCAGCAGTTCACCATTCCATCCCTACTGCACTTAGATCAGTGGTTCTCAACTCCTGTCCTCAGGACCCACCAACAGGCCAGATTTTAAGTATTACCTTGGGGAGATGCAGACTAGAATACTGCAATCACTGAGCAACAAATGATATCACCTGTGAGGTATTTCAGTTATCCTGCAAACCTGGCCTGTTAGTGGGTCCCGAGGCCAGGAGTTGAGAACCACTGACTTAGATCTTGCACATCCTGTAGGAATCCCGCTGGCATCAGTTCACCATCCCATCCATCCGGCACTCCAGACCTTGGATCCTGCACATCTTCTATACAGTGACATGCCTTCTGTTCACAGAGTGCTTGTGGTTGTATTTTGAACTATTTCACAGTAAAACAAACTACTACAGTATATTGCTGTCTGGCACCCCTATCTTTCCCTTCTATCTTTTGAAGGCACTGGGTTCCCAGCCTGGACAAGGAGCTAGCCTTTAGCAGTCAGTCAGTAGTATTTCATATATCTACTACTACTGCAAAAAGCAGCTAAAAGTCACTGATCATCGCCATTACAGTATAGCATCTATAGCTGGTACATTCCAGTATGCATACCATAGTTTGCAGAGGCTATTACTTTCACACAAACCAATAAAAGTGAAAAACATAGCATCATTTTTTTTTTTCAAAATTTTCTGTCTTTTTTCGTTTATATAACAAAAAACCCAAAGGTGATAAAACCACCAAAAGAAAGCTCTATTTGTGTGGGGAAAAAAATATATACATTTCGTTTGGGTAGAGTGTTGCTTGACCACACAGTTACCAGTTAAAACAGCACAGTGCTGAATAGCAAAAAATGTCCTGGTCATGAAAATGGTAATACCTTCCGGTTGTCAAGTGGTAATACAGCAGGTCTGGATGAAATCTTAAAGAGGAGCCCCACCCCCATGAAAAAATGAAAGGTCAGCAGCTACAAATACTGTCACTGCTGACTTTTAATATTAGTGCACTTACCTGTCCAGCGTTCCAGCAATGTCAGCAACCCAGCCAATTTTCGGATCGGCTCTCGGGTGCTGCTGTTGCCATTTATGTTAAAGGGAAACCGGCAATGAAGACTTTCAGCTTTACAGCCGGTTCCCTACTGTGCATGCGCTATACACGCTGCACTTTCTTACTGGCCCGGCGGCGGAGGAAAAAGGCCGAACTTCTGAGGAACAGCGCCGTGGCGTTGTCTCCCAGAAGTTGGGAAGTGTACCTGTTCCCCCCTGAAAGGTGCCAAATGTGGCACTGGAGGGGGGGGGAGTATATAAGCAGAGGTTCCACTTTTGGAACTTAGGAGCTTTTGAATAAAATTAGTTGACTTAATGATAGCAAGAAAATAGTAGTAAGTAGTTGGCCAGCTTTATTCTGACTGTGGTCTTAATTTCTCTTGACCATCCAAACCCAAAATATACTTTTTAGAGCCACTATTTTGATGGCAATTGGTGCAATATGAGATATTTTGAATGTGCATTTAAAAAAAATGCCACCTATGGGAGTAGTGTTTATCTCAAATTATCCAGAAAGGCATGAAAGTGATGAATGAATCATCTCTAGATAATCTGCAATGAATGCCAGTGAAATGTTTACACCCAGTAGGAATCTGTACACACCTGTGGCACTGTGACAAATGACATCAGATGAATGCTCCAAAGATTCTTTTCTCTTTGGTAAGAAGACAGGCATTTCATTAGAATAGATCCTAATCTGGCAAATACCTCTAGCTTTAAAATGGCTAACACAAAGGTCAATACTATTTGAACTAGTGGATTTAAAATGAGAATAAATGTTTACTTGAATTATATGAATGCACAATTATAATGTCACATGTGACTATCATATTTTCTTTTTGGATTATGAGATTAAAATCAGCCAACAAAAAGACCTTAAAGGATAGCTATGATCCCCCTGAAAGTCTAGAGGCAGACATTGTTCTGTTCCTCTGTCAGAAATCTTGCAAGAAGCACCTGGTTGTGGCCAGTTTATGGTGAAATTATGTTCTTTATATTCCTGAATTTAAGCCCCAACAGTGATCACTGGAACATTCAGACGTTTAGAAATCCTTCTGTAACCAATGCCATCAGTATATTTTGCAACAATAAGGTTGTGAAGGTCTTTGCTTTTACTCATCATGAGACATTTCTTGTGTGACACCTTTTTGTAGGCCATCAGTTGATACTGAACCAGCTGACATTAAAGTGTTAAAAAAAAAAAAAAAATTGATCCTATTCCCTTAAGGCATGTTATAAACCACAGTGCCTGTGCTGTGTAATTTGGCCCCTTATATCACCTAAAATACCTGTCTGATCCTGCCTGGTTCTGCCATCCCCACTGTAAATGGACCACAGTTTATCATGGCTACTGAGCCCTGACACCGTGGTCGGTTTACGTGCCTCCATCAATCGCAGCTCTCCTCTGTCGGGGGGGGGGGGGGGGGGGGGGGGGGGGGGGGGGGGGGGGGGGGGGGGGGGGGGGGGGGGGGGGGGGGGGGG
>BLSH010454306.1:0-26338 GCA_018402905.1 Glandirana rugosa
TCCCAGTCCGGAACCAATCAACCAGGAGCAATCCGGAGACACCGGGAAAGGAACCAGAACCATCGGAGGAAGGTGACCAGGCTGTGTGACGCGACCTGTGCCGGAGACCCCGTTTTCCTCACTGACGTCACGGGCCGGAGGGTCCTTATAGATCTCAAAGGCGCTTTTACATCTGAATTCTGGTAAGCCTCCACACTGACCAAAGTTGGAGTCCCTTTTATCACATTGAATACTCATCACAAAGAGTCATCGATTTTACCTGAAGATTCACTATCTGGATTTAGCACGTGGATTCCTGTCACACTTTATGGACACTTTGTCACTTTAAAACACTAAATATTATTGTTGATAAATATTTTCTATGAAAGCATATCTTTTTTATCAGTTTATACCTATTTATTATATACAATTTGTCTCACTTGATTGATCACTATTTATTACTTTCTATGATTGGTTTAATATCACAATCTGTCATCATCTGATACTTGTCATATATCCAGTTTAGCGCCACCACCACACAATTATAATTTGTATATCATTTTTGCCAGCCTATTTGATAGCACTCTGGCTAGTAGTTTCACATCAAAGGACAACCATGAAATTGGACGGTACGAGTCAGGGGATAAGGGGTCTTTCCCCGGCTTCAATATAACCACCACTATGGCCTCATTCATGGGGGGTAATCTACCCATTTTCAGAGCATTGTTATACACCTTCAAAAGAGTCGGCATCAGTTGGGGAGCATATTTTTTATATACCTCCGCCCAGAGCCCGTCCAGACTGGGCGTCTTATCATTCTTAGATTGTGCTAATGCCGTCAGCAGTTCCTCCTCTGTCAGGGGGGCATCCAGGTGCTCAACATCAGCTGAGGATAGCCTAGGCATTGGATACTTCCCCAGGAAGTCGTCAAAGTCAGCTTAGGACGGGTCAACCTTAGAAGAGTAAGTCTCGACAAAAAAATCTCAAAACACCTCACTAATCCTCTCGGTAGTGACCTGTATCTCCCCCTCAGGGTCTTGAATGCTCTGAATATACAAGGTGGTTTGCTGAGCCAGGAGATGACCCATATTCTCCCCCCCTCTAGGTATTTTTAGGCCAGGAAAAAACATTTATTTTCAGCTAGCTGAATGGACATGTGTTGGGACATAGTTTGAGCCGAGAGCCAAGCTGCCCTAGACTCATCTGTGGGGTTATCTACAAACCTGCGTTCCACAGCCTATACCGCCTGTAAGACTGATGTTTCCCATGCCTTAGTGTCAGTTTTGATTTATGTGATGGCAGTAATCATAAGACCTCTCAAGTAGGCCTTGCAGGCCTCCCAGACCACCCCCAGCACAGCTGTTCCTATATTATTAGCAAAATACCCAGTAAGAACCTCCCCGATAGGGTCAGGGTCTGGGAACAGCTCCAGCCAAAAAGGGTTAAGTCTCCAACAAGATTTTTGTTGGTGTCCCAAGTATATCTAAATCTACCCAGAATGGGGCATGATCAGATACCGTTCTGGGTTCATAGCTGGAGTCGTATATCACTGGCAGCAGAGCTTCATTCCCAAGACCCAGATCTATCCTAGACAAACCGCTGTGAGAGGCAGAAAAACAGGAATACATTTTGGAATCCTGGTGGTACATCCTCCACATGTCTCTCAGGCCCAGTTCCTTCAACAATTCCACAAATTTAGTAGGCCCACTAGGAATCCGAGCATCCCGATTAGGAACACTGCGCAGTTTATCTTTGTAATAATCAAGAAAATTGTTAAAGTCACCTACCGCCAAAACAGGCAGTGATGGGTATTTAGCCATGTAATTGGCAAGCATCTTCAGGACCTCGGCTGAGAACGGAAAGGAATGTACATTGCAGCCAGTATACAGCGAAATCTATAAATTGTACACAAGAGATATACAAAACGGCCATCCGGATCAATTAAGACATCTGTAACCAGTAATGGGGAACCTTTCATAATCAACACACTGACTCCCCTGGAGTAGGCCGATTACACTTGATGATATTGACATGAAAGTAATTTTTGCGAAAAGCATGGAACATCCACAGAAGCAAAGTGGGTCTCTTGGAGACATATCACAGAGGCCTTCATATGTTTTATCACCCTAAGGACTGCTTGTCTCTTTGTGGCAGAACCCAGCCCCCTGACATTCCAGGATAAGACTCGCAGTTTGTTAGAGTTGTGGGTTGCCATAGTCCCATATCATGATATGTCTCCTAGCAGGCAAAATACTGTGCCAGCAAAGATAAGGCCATAATACCAGATGCACAGTCAGTATATATCCTGAGCAAAAAACAGTAGGAACATCCTCAGGGAAATGGGAAGACAAATGTAATCCATATACAGAATTTATCTGTGGGTCAGCGCAGCCAGTTATACCAACAATAGCGGGCTAACCAGTCACCACGTGGAAAAGTCGAAAAACTTTGTGAGCCTACAGGGCTCTTGGCAACAATTGCACAAAAGGTTGAGGTCCATATGGAACCATTTGGGGGGCAACAGTAGGAGCTCCTTAGGTGGTGTTAAGGGCTTCACTGCAGCGATCAAAAAACTCAAACTGTGTCAGTAAATGCAGAGACCCTCCGCCTTGAGAGGGTAAAAGTGGGCAACATATTACCAGTAAATGCAGTGACAATTGGAAAACAGTGTGCTCTCCTCTTTTGTAGCTCCACGGAGAAGTCTGGGAAAATAGAGATCTTGGTATTTTCAATGGCCAGCGCCCCTTGCATGGTTCGAGCTTTGGACAATACCGCGTCTCTGTCCTTATAATTGAGGAGTTTTAGTAGAAAAGGATGGGGATTCTCCCACGGCAGGAGGGGACGCCCGGGGACCCTGTGTGCACACTCCACGCAGAACATTGGAGAGAAAGCGTTGGCGCCAAATGTGGAGGTCAGCCAGTTTTCAATAAACTGAACAGGGTTTTTTTCCTCCGCCCGCTCAGGAATGGCTATAATGCACAGGTTTTTCCTTCTTAGCTGGTTTTCAATGTCTTCCAAGCGGGCGACCTGTTGGGACATTGCATGTGTGTTGTAGTTAAGGTCTCGTTGTACAGGCGCCATGTCATCTTCCAGGGAGCTCACTCTGTCCTCCAAGGCCGTAGTGAGCTCCCTAAGCTTCTGGGCATCCTGCCTGAGGAATGTGATAGCAGCCTTCACCTCCTTCAGCTCGGCTGTGACTGCAGCTATAGAGGAGTTGCCCGCCGTTACAGCGGCCAGTATAATCCGGAGTGTGGGCTCCATGTCACCTCCCCCCACTCTTCCCCCCGCTTATGTGGTATCCTGAGTGGGGAATGGCGTACTCACTGTGTTCCAGTCGCCTGCAGTATGCGAAATCCCTTCCAGAGGCATAGTGTCGTCCGCATCGGATGTCCCCTCTGGAAAATCTTCAACGGCCCGTGGCGCTGCCAGAGCCTCGGCAGGCTTGTTCTTTTTTAGAGAAGAACTTCTGGGCCGCAGCTTTGTACTGGTCCCACCGGGAGCGCGGCTGCTCGGTGCCATCTTGCTCCATGAGGTCTGGAAGTTTCTGGTCCTTATTTCTCTTAGACATCAGTCTCCGAGTCACGGCGGGTCTCTACGGGATCCCTGTATCCAGGAGAAGGCTCTGGTGCTCTTTTTATGTAGGACAGGTGCGGATATATGGTGCCACTCGGATAGTAATCAGGATTCTCGGTGGAGCTGCAGCTAGATGTGTCTGCCTACATGCGCTGTTCGGACACGCCCCTTGCTCACAGAGTTAGTGTAAGATTACACCATGGAAGGGCACCTTTATGCCAAGTTATGTGACATATATTTGCATATATACAACAAAGACCTTATCTAAGCAAGAAAGCAGGCAAACAGATAAATTACATTTACTGTATCAGAGCTTTTTTTACCTGCCACAAGATCTGTATTTCTGTCCATCCAATCCTAAAAGTTTACACAGCCCTACCAGACAGTACAGCTAGGTGGATGACACCACTTCATCTGTTAGATTTATAAACTGTAGATGTGATATAGCAGTGTCCCTTCTCTACCCCCAGCCTACTAATTGGACAGTAACAGATCAGCATAAGACTGATCAGGTAATATGTTAACTTTTGTCTCTCCTGCTATCAGCAATGTCTGCTGTCGTTGCTGTCTGTAATTGTGTCTATTATATCTGTACATACAACTCAAAGAACAGTCCTATATTGTGGAATTCTACCGACAGATTATTAAAAGTACTATAATTAAAAAACAAATATGACAAAAAAAAAAAAACTTGAACAAACTTGGTGAACAGGGTGTGTTTCTAGTTAGTATCACTGTTTCTTTTGTGGCTGATTCATGAATGACCTTAACCCCTTACTCACCTAAGGCTAAAACAAATCTTAACCACTTGACCACTGGGCACTTAAACCCCTTAACAATCAGACCAATTTTCAGCTTTCAGTGCTCTCACATTTTGAATGACAATTACTCAGTCATGCTACCCTGTACCCATATGAAATTTGTGTCCTTTTTTTCACACAAATAGAGCTTTCTTTTGGTGGTATTTAATCACCGCTGGGTTTTTTATTTTTTGCGCTTTAATTAAAAAAAGACCGAAAATTTAGTAAAAAAAATAATTTTTCTTTGTTTCTGTTATAAAGTTTTGCAAATTAGTAATTGTTCTTCATAAATTTTGGCCAAAATGTATACTGCTACATATCTTTGGTAAAAAAAAACCAAATTAGTGTATATTGTTTGGTCTTTGTGAAGGTTATAGAGTCTACAAGCTATGGTGCCAATCACTGAATATTGATCACACCTGATGTACTGATGGCCTATCTCATTTCCTGAGACCCTAACAAGCCAGGAAAGTACAAATACCCCCCAAATTACCCCTTTTTGGAAAGTAGACATTCTAAGGCATTTAGTAAGGGTTATGGTGAATTTTTAGAAGTTGTAATTTTTTCCCATAATTCTTTGCAAAATGAAGATTTTTTTATTTTTCCCAAAATTGTCATATGTTAATGGGTTATTTCTCACACCCAGCATATGCATACCACAAATTACACCCCAAAATACATTCTACTACTCCTCCTGATTATGGCAATACCACATGTGTGAGTCTTTTACACAGCTTGGCCACATACAGAGGCCCAACATGCAGGGAGCGCCATCAGGCGTTCTAGGAGCATAAATTACACACATAATTTCTTGCACTTTTGAAGGTCCTGGAGCACCAGGACAATGGAAACGCCAAAAAAATTACCCCATTTTGGAAAGCAAACACCCCAACGTATATTCTAGGAGGCATAATGAGTCTTTTGAACGTGTAATTTTTTCCACAAGTTTTTGGAAGACGTGGAAAGAAAATGAAAACGCATTTTTTTTACACAAAGTTGTCAATTTATACAATATTTCTAACACACAGCATGTACATAGCAAAAATGACACCCCAAAATATATTCTGCTACTCCTCCCGAGTATGGTGATACCACATGGGTGACACTTTTACACAGCCTGACCACATACAGAGGCCCAACCTGCAAGGAGCACCGTCAGGTGTTCTAGGGGCATACATTTCAAATCTAATTTGACTACCTTTTACACTATTGTGAGGCACTGTGGTGGCATGGATAGGCACTGTAGTGGCACACATGGGCAGGGTAGTGGCACAGATGAGCAGTTAGTGGCACGGATGGGCACTGTAGTGGCATGGATGGGCAGTGTTGTGGCACGGATGGGCACTGTAGTGGCACGGATGGGCAGTGTAGTGGCACAGATGGGCAGTGTAGTGGCATGGATGTGTCACGGATGAGAACTGATGTGGTATGGATGAGCATAAATGAGGCACAAATGAGTCATGGATGGGGATGGATGAGTCATGGCTGGGTGGGTGAGCATGGATGGGTGGGTGAGCCCAGATGGGTGAGCATGGCTGGGTGAGCATGGATGGATGGCTGGGTGAGCATGGATGGATAGATGGGTGAGCACGGCTGGGTGGGTGAGCATGGATGAATGGCTGGGAGAGCACGGTTGGGTGGGTGAGCATGGATGGATGGCTGGGTGAGCACAGCTGGGTGGGTGAGCATGGATGGATGGATGGGTGAGCATGGATGGATGGATGGGTGAGCATGGCTGGGTGGGTGAGCATGGATGGATGGATGGGTGAGCATGGATGGATGGGTGAGCATGGATGGATGGATGGATGGGGGAGCACAGCTGGGTGGGTAAGCATGGATGGATGGCTGGGTGAGCATGGATGAGCATGCATGGCTGGATGAGTGAACATGGCTGTGTGAGGATGGCTGGATGAGTGAGCATAGATGGATGGATGGATGGGTGAGGATGGGTGGCTGAGCATGGATGGGGTGAGGATGGCTGGGTGGGTGGTGGATGGATGGGCTGAGGATGGCTGGGTGGGTGGTAAATGGATGGGGTGATGATGGCTGGGTGGGTGGTGGATGGATGGTGGGGGTTGCTAACTGTCATTTAGCAGTGCTGTGGGCATTACACATCGCCCACAGCACTGCAGCACCTCCTCTCTCCCCCTCTCTCCTCTTGCAATGCACCGATCGGTGCGGAGAGGAGAGAGAAAAGCCGGCGGAAGCGCCGGCTTGTTTACATGTGATCGCCGTCGGCCACTCACAGCAGCCATTCACCGCGATCTGTGATGCGCCGGGTCCCCAGGGAGCGCGCGGGAAGCACATTCATGGGAGGACGTCAATAGACGTCCTCCCAGGGATAAGCAACCACCCTGTAGACGTCTTTTGTCTATAGGGCGGTTGTTAATTGGTTAAAGTCGTTTCGTGGGCGCCCAGGACGACCTCAATTGCATGACAAAACTGGTCGGCAAGAGACTCCAGATGTGCGACTCTGCGCTCCCATGGCCGTTTCTATGTACCTTACCCGGGTTGTTTGATGTGAGCTGATTTCTACTTGAGACAATGTGAGTGCAATTGACTACTTTTTACTACGTGTTTTAAATAAAATCCATGCAGTATCACGCTATGGTTGTCTATGTTTATCACTATATCCTTTGAGGAGCGGTAGAGAGGCTATACATGTGCTGAGGAGTTTACTTGAGTAACAGCTGAATCTATAAGGGGGTCAAACGTCCCTGCAAGCGTTTATTGGCTGTTCCATTAACTTGGAAGCCAACTCGCTCTGGTAAGCAGTTTTGCATAAGTGGTGGTGGACTTGGACACTTTTATATGGATTATTTATAAACCTATCTTCACTGGGTGTCTATACTTTTTGGAAGAGACGTCTCCTCATGCTACAACTTCCAAGTGTGCTTTTATAGCAATTATTGGACTGATTATTATTGACGGATTTATGTGTGTGTGTCAGTTTTCTGGGACAGATAACTATCACTTTTTTTATATATACATATACTATTCTCATATGAAGTTATGATCCATCAGAGTTTGCATATGTGATATATTTTTATATTATTTTTTATTTTTACTAATCATGTGTTAAGAGTCGTTACTCTTATTGTTTTTAATTCTATATTGGGATATTTATCTACATCCTCAGTAGCAGGCTGCTAGAAAATTTCAGCATGTTTTTATGATTAATTGATCATTTTCATTGTAGCGCAGATATTTACCTGATTTATATAACCATATAAGAATTGCACTTGCATCGCCCGCACACGCCATCTGACCCTACCACCACTGCTGCCCCTTTCAGGAGACTTCCAGACATGGACCAATTCCTCCTTCATGATCCCGCAAGCACGGAGACAGGTATGCAGATGGACCCTCCCCTACCAGCGGCACACAAGGCCAATATGGCGGCTGCAATACAGTCGCCCAACATGCCAGACCCCATGGCACAGAGATTAATACCCCCTGCCACTACAGAGGAGCAATATGCCGGGCTAACACAAGCAGTAGCAGCCCTGCCAAATGCCTCTCTGAGCTGGAGAGTCACCACTTAAAAATTGGTCCAGAAGAAACAATTTGAGGATCGTAGAGCTCCCTGCGTCATTTAATGCTGGGTACCTCCATGACATGTGCACAAGACATATCCCAAATGCTTTAGGAATTACTGCAATGTGTACAGTTGAAAGAGCCCACAGATTGGGAGCCCCATCGAACGACAGGCGCAATCCACTCCCTGTAATAGTTCGCTACCTGAGCTACATTTACAGAGTCAACATTCTTAAGTCCTTCCAGAATTCAAAATCACTCCAACTTGATGGTCACAAATTGCTTGTGTTTGCGGGATACTCACAGGAGGTTTCACGCAGGAGGAAAGCCTTCCAGCCAATCTGCCAAGCTCTCTACCAAAAAGGGGTGAAATTCACCCTAGCCTGCCCAGCTAACCTCCACTTCACAGATCCATCAGGAGACCCAAAACTATTCTCTCACTCAGATGAAGCCTCGCATTACCTGCAATCATACTTGCATATCCCCATGGATACCTCAAATGCTGCAGCCCCCTCTCACACCACGGTCCCAAGAGACCAGCTCAGCCAAAGGAAGGACTCTCCCAAAAGGATCTGACGCTGACGGAGCATTAAAGGGCATCAGATGGACAACAACAGCCAAGGAAATAATCCAAGGAAAAAAACAATCTCACTTACCGACCAGCTTGAAACCATCCAAATTAACCTAACAGTATGTGTCACAAGCCCATCAGAGTACCCGAGTACCTGTCACCGGCCCATCTGAGTGCCCGAGTACCTGTCACTAGCCCATCCGAGTACCCGAGTACCTGACACCAGCCCATCAAAGTACCCGAGTACCTGTCATCAGCCCATCAAAGTACCTGAGTGCCTGTCACCAGCCCATCAGAGTACCCGAGCACCTGTCACAAGCCCATTTGAGTAGCCGAGTACCTGCCATCAAACCATCTGAGTACCCGAGTACCTGTCACCAGCTCATCTGAGTATTCGAGTACCTGTCACCAACCCATCTGAGCACCCAAGTGCCTGTCACCAGCCCATCTGAGTACCCAAGTACCTGTCACCAACCCATCTGAGTACCTATCTGCAGCCCATCAGATCACCTGAGTACCTATTTGCAGCCTATCAGAGTACCCAAGTACCTGTCGTCAGCCCATCAAAGTACCCGAGTACCTACCTGCAGCCCATCAGAGTACCCGAGTACCTATTTGCAGCCCATGCCTCATAAAATATATATTGGGGTGTTTGTTTTCCAAAATGGGATCCTTTTGTGGGTAATTCCATTATTCTGATGCTCCAGGACCTTCAAAAGTGTGATAGGTAGGAATGAAATTATTTAATCTTTGTTTTTTAAATTTTTCAATAAATAATTATAACATACATACAAGGGGGTCAATATAAAATATCATTGTTGGGAATACAGTTTATGTCTTTAAGTGTATTTTTCACAATATTTTGATAGGATATTATAACCTTACCTATCCTTAATGTTAAAACTATCTTGGCTCTATCCTATGTAGTTTTCCCTTCCAATCCTGCTTTGTAGTTTCTGATTTAAGATTACTTTTCTGTGCAAAGTTCTTTAAACATGGGCCTGCCTCAGAACTAGGGCCCTGATCTCCCCACACCCAATCTAGCATTCACCCAGATAGATACAAATCAAAAAGAAAAAGAAGGAAGAAGAGAAAGAAGAAAAGAAAAAAAAAGGAACTCCCCCTTGAAACATTAAATTTTTTATAAATATTTCAATAATAATCCCAAAGTATAATATTTATCCCATTTTTCCCAAGTAGTACTAAATTGTTCACTAGAACCTATTTCTGTATTGGTTATTTCCTCCATTAGATGTATCCCACCCATCTCATACACCCATTCTGCTATAGAGGGAGCCATTTCCTTCTTCCATGAGCGAGCAATAATTGTTTTTGTTGCTGTTAACATATGCCGTAAAATGTCTCTTTTAATAACCTTCAACGAGCCGGGGATTATAGATAATATCACTATGAGTATGTCCTGTTGTAATGTAGATTTAGAAATTCCTCTATATATTTGAAATACCTTTGTCCAGAGTTGTGAAACCTCTGGACAATAGTACCAGATATGTGACATGGTCCCTTCCACCCTTTTACATCGCCAGCACTTCTCCGAAACACCTTCCCTTATTTTATGCAGATCTGCTGGACACCTGTATCATCTTGATATTATTTTATGATTCCTTTCCTGGTGTTTAACTGAAGGAGATAATTTATGTATCAAAGTCAATGCTTTTTCACATTGTGCTATCGGTATTGTCTGTCCAATCTCTTTTTCCCATTTGTCTAAGTATATTACTTCTCTGTCCAGTTCTTTGGGAAGCAGCACTTTATAGGTCTTTGACAATGTATGAGTTGGCTTATCTGCCTGTAATAGGATTTTTTCAAATTCTGTAGGTGTTCTTGCTAATTCTGAGTGATGTTCTAAAGAATGAATATAAGCTGCCAATTGTTGGTATTGTATCCATTTATTTGCGTTCTCCCTCCCCATTGTGTTCATTGGGGGAACCTCCCAGTCCACCAAGGTCTGGGCCAATCTTACATCTTCCTGTCTTCGCCAATCTAAGAAGCTAGAAGCTTCAATTGCTGGTTGAAAATCAGGGTTAGAGAATAGTGGTGTCATGGGCCCAATCCGACTCGAAAGGATTCCTTTCTTTATAAATGTATCCCATACTTTTAGAGTAGATAGGACCAAAAATGGTATATTTGCTGTTTTGGGGCGACTTGTTGGTATAACCCAGGGTATGGATTTCAATTTGTAATTTATGCTCCTAGAACACCTGAAGGTACAACTTCAATGTTGGACCTCTCTATGTGCGCCAGGCTGTGTAAAAGTCTAACACATGTGGTATTGCCATACTTGGGACGAGTAGCAGAATGTATTTTGGGGGTAATTTTTGCTATGTAAGTTTTGCTATGTATTTGCTATGTGTTAGAAATATCATATATATTGACAACTTTTTGTAAAAAAAATATGTTTTCTTTTTCTTTCCACGTTTTCCGAAGACTTGTGGAAAAAAATGAATTGTACAAAAGACTCATAATGCCTCATAGAATATATTTTGGGGTGTTTGCTTCCAAAATTGGGTCATTTTGTGGGTAATTCCACTGTCCTGTAACTCCAGGGCCTTCAAAAATGTAATAGGTTGTTAGGAAATTATATGTGTAATTTATGCTCTTAGAACGCTTGACGGTGCTCCCTGCATGTTGGACCTCTGTATGTGGCTAGGCTGTGTAAAAGTTTCACACATGTGGTATCACCATACTTGGGATGAATAGCAGAATGTATTTTGGGGGGTAACTTTTGCTATGTACATGCTATGTGTTAGAAATATCTATAAATTGACCACTTTGTGTAAAAATAAAAGTGTTTTCATTTTCTTTCCATGTTTTTCAAAGACTTGTGGAAAAAAAAGAACCATTCAAAAGACTCATAATGCCTCATAGAATATACGTTGGGGTGTTTGCTTTCCAAAATGGGGTCATATTGTGGGTAATTCCATTGTCCGGGTGCTCCAGGGCCTTCAAAAGTGTAATAGGTCGTTAGGAAATTATATGTCTAATTTATGCTCCTAGAACGTCTTCTGGTGCTCTCTACATGTTGGACCTCTCTATGGGGCCAGACTGTGAAAAAGTCACACACATGTGGTATTTCTATACTCGGGACGAGCAGCAGAATGTATATGGGGGTGTAATTTGACGTATGCATATCCTGTGTGTGAGAAATAACTTGTTATGACAATTTTGTATAAAAAGAAAAAATAATAATAATTTATTCATTTTCCCAAGAATTGTAGGAAAAAATACAACTTCAAAAAACTTGCCATACCTCTTACTAAATACATTGGAATGTCTACTTTTCAAAAAGGGGTCATTTGGGTGGTATTTGTACTTTCCTAATTTTTCAGGGTCTCAAGAAATGAGATAGGTCGTCAGTGCACCAGGTGTTATCAATTTTCAATGATTGGCACCATAGCTTGTAGACTCTATAACTTTCTCATAGACCAAATAATATACACTTATTTGGGTTATTTTTACCAAAGATATGTAGCAGTATAGGTTTTGGCCCAAATTTATGAACAAAAATGACTTATTTGCAAAATTGTATCATAGAAACTAAAAACTAAAAATGCTCACTCTTTTTTCACATTGTCACAAAGAATAAAAAACCCAGAGGTGATTTAATACCACCAAAATAAAGCTCTATTTGTGTGAAAAAAATGATAAAAAACTTTGTTTGGGTACAGTGTTGCATGACTGAGTAATTGGCATTCAAAGTGTGAGAGCACTGAAAGCTGAAAATTGGTCTGGGCAGGAAGGGTGTACAGACCATAACAACGTCACATTATTCTATGATCACCTGATATGCACTAATATTGTTTACGAGTATACCATGTCTGTCAGGATGACTGAATGTGTTTGTTTATTTAATGTTCATCATATTCAGCTTGCTCTAAATGAGCTCCCTTTCAGATTGACACTGAGATGATCATTTTGGACCTACCCCTCCCTTCCCACCCCCCTATTTTCCCCTTATCCTCTTTGATTATACATACCACTCCACCATTCAGTTAAGATTTGTATACAACGTTGAATTTACTTCCTATGTTCTGCTTTGTATATTTGTACTGATTTTACTTTTGTTTGTATGCAAACAAAACTACCAATAAATGTCCTTTAAAAAAAAAGAAGCATGTCGGTACTTCCATATATAAGTGTAGTCTTTTTTTTAATGCAGAACTCCAGGTTTCTAGGGACCTTAAATAGTTTGGACCAGCTTGGCCTAAGCGCTGCACAGCCAAATTACAGGGAGCTTTGTATTCTGTGAATTAATGCAAAGCATCCTAAGAGACCAGGGGTTCTCAACTCCTGTCCTCAGGACCCACTAACAGGCCAGATTTTAAGTATTACCTTGGGGAGATGTAGACTAGAATGCTGCAACCACTGATCAGCACATTATATCACCTGTGATGTATTTCAGTTATCTTACAAACATGGCCTGTTAGTGGGTCCTGAGAACAGGAGTTGAGAACCACTGTAATAGACTGAAGGAATGTTAACTCTAAACTCTTTGACCTATGGAAAAGAGCTGGCATAGTATTTCTGCATCAGCTTTTTGGCAACGAGGTCTTAAAACCATTTAATAAACTAGCAGAGAAATATAAGTTGCCCAATATACTATTTTTTCAATATCTACAGCTACAACATGCTATGCAGAAGAAACAGGCCATAACTTTTCAATTTGAGTATAGTCCATCTGCAATACTAGTATTGGCAGTGACTGCAAGACACTCCAAACAGGGACTAATTGGAGATATATACTCTTCATTACAAAGGATAGAGGGAAGAAAAATACAAACGGGCAGGTTAGAGCGATGGCGTAGAGATTTGGAGACTCTTAGTGAGGAGGAGTGGGATCAAGCTTTAAAAAACCTATTTTGAGTATCATTGTCTTCCTCACAATGTCTGACTCAATTATTTATTATCCACAGATCCCATTATACCCCCTTAAAACTATACTCTTGGGGCAAAGCCACTACATCAGATTGCCCAAGATGTATTAATGATACGGGTACACTTATACATATGTTGTGGCGATGTCCCAAACTATTCCGTTATTGGGAGAGTATATTTGATACCCTAAACACACTATGCTTTACACAGGTACAGCCAGATCCAAAAATAGCACTGCTGGGAATTATCCCAGGAGATATCCTTCCAATAAAAATGCATTAATTGTGGATAAGATCAATGTACATGGCTCATAAATTAATATTACAAAAATGGATATCAAACTCTCCACCAACAATAACACAATGACGCTATTACCCTCAATCTTAATCAGGAGAAACTGGCATATAGACATAGGAGAAGCCCTAAAAAGTTCCAAAAAATTGGTTTTGGTGGCTAGCATCTAATCCCAGTACTTAGTCGAGTAAATGGGGGAAGGAGAAGAAAAGGAAGTGTGTACACATACTTTTTTTTTTTCACGATAAATCTACATAGCTACACTCTAGTTGTATTATTATGAGAATTAAGCAGGGAAGAGGATGAATGTCAAGCTCGAGGAGATAAGGGGCTATAAGTAACAGAGTAACAATATGGGTAAGATACATAATTAAGTACATATACGGACAGAAAAATAAGATGTTGATTTTTTTTTTTTTTAATATATATGTTTTGTATTTTCCTGTATGTTAGGATTTTGCTTGTTGTTGTTTGTATTGTAATTGAAAAATATAAACTATTTGATTAAAAAAAAAAAAAAAACTCTAGACTCCTAAAAAGGACACAGATGAATAAAGTCCTGCATTCATTAAAATCATTACATCTTATTTTAAATTAAGATAGTATAAGTACTAATTTGACATGGTATCAGCCTCCTATCAGTGATTGTGCAGCAGCACGCATGCGTCAATGGAGGAGCAGCAGAAAGAGGCAGTCAGGTGTAATACATGCATATGTGCTAAAAAGAAACACGCTGACAGAAAAAGCAAGGAGAGGGACGACCTCATCAGCATTCTGCTAATAGTGTCCAATTATATATTGAGGGTTAGGAAATGACCTAGCTATTTTGCATTACTGCAGCAAAAAAAGGTCAGGTCACCAGGCTGGTGGGGCTGTGATTGGCCAGGCAAAATACAGCTCCCATATATGCATTCAACTGTATTTTGCTGTTTGCTTGGCATTTAGCTTTCATTGTTTTCTCAAGTCTATTTTTTTCATTAAAAAAAATAGAAATTTCACACAAAATAGTATAACTTCATTCAGCAAAGGACCCTAGAGCCTTACCATCAGGTGTGAGGGACTGATTAGAAAGTTCTAACCTTTTGCAAGTTTGTGTAACCTGATTCGGCATTATGTCAGACATTAAGTCAGTTTAAATCATTTTTATCCAGACTGTAGATCATTTCATTTCCCCCGAGTAAAGGGAATATTCCTTTGACTGTTCATGCATTGTGAAAAGCATTGTTGGCATTAGGAGGAAAAACAGCTGCAGTGCTCAGCAGTCCTAAGGGGGATGGACAGATCTTTATATTTTTGATACTTTAAAGACTCAACTGTATTAAGAAGAGGGACAGGAAAAACAAACAGACAATCTTTTCATATTTCCAAGGTTTGTTAGGCTCATGTTATATTTAGACCCTTTAACTAAATCTCCTGCTAAAGTGCACCTATACATAAGGCTGAACACAGTAATAGATATGCAGTCAAATAAGTATTGTACTAAGAACCTCCAATTTTTTTTTCACTTACCTTTACATTTCTTTTTCAGCAGTTGAACTTGATGTTTAAATATGATAGGCTTCAGGGTTAGAATGGAAGCTGTACTCTCCATGAAAATTGAAATAAAAATGTTAACATTCAAACTAAATCTAAGCTTAAACATGTTCCCATCCCCATTCTAAGCCCTATATTAACTAGCCTGTAAAGGAATGATGTACTGTATATGCTTACCTAATCTAAGGGCACTTAAATCCGGTCATGTGATCGCCCCAGTGGCCAGTTTCAGGGGAGATCAGAGAGCAGTGACAGTGGCTGCAGTCCCTGGGTGGTGACATCATAAGCTTACTATGGGGCATCCATTGTCTGTTGTCCCTCCTGATCCTCTCAGAGCCAATCATGTGACAGGACTGGAATGCCCTTAGATTAGGTAAGTATACACATCTTTCCTTTAGGCTGGATTCACACCTATGCATTTTAGTGCTTTTTGCATTTTGCAGATGTGCACTGCAGTCCATTTAACATGGTTTCCTATGGAACACATTGTGCAGTGCAAATCTGCAAAATGCAAAAAGCACTAAAATGCATACATGTGAATCCAGCCTTACAGGCTAGTTAGTATAGTGTTTATAATTGGAGTGGGAGCAAGTTGAAGCTTAGACGGAAGGTTTAGATCGAACATCTAATTTAAGCTATATGGGGAAAACTGGTGCAGAAGTACTAACAACAGATTTTAACAAATAATATCCATTCCAGCTAATAAGATGATGGTCTCTGGAGCTAAACTTAAAACAGGATCATAATATGAAAAAAATGTTGCAATGTAGACTGATCATACATTTCAGTGTTACTTTGCTAATGTTTACATAATCCACCTGGCGCTACACCCTTGGGTGGGCACCATCTTACTTCAAAGATTCTGTTATTCTTCTGATTGTGAGAACCTGTTCTACAATTTATGTATTCTTACATTGCTATGTATTTGTATACCCTTTTATACATTTTATGTATGTTTTATACCTTTTTTAATATGTATAGAAGGTATATGTTTTACATATTGTAAGGGGATTAGCTCGGCAGCAGGTGTGTTAGACCCCCTGGAAGGGTTCACTACACAATTTAGGCACAACGAGACAGCATTTTCAGATGAAAACAAAAGGGTAGTTTATTCTCACTAAGTACAATGTGAAAAACAGCAAAACAAACAACAAAATAAATCCTATGCCCCTTGGCCACTGACTACACAATAGGTTTCCCTGTCTGTCAGCTGGGTACAGCCTACCGCTGTACCTAGTTCCTACCTCTCACTGAACACAGTCAGCCACACAGGCTTCTTACCAGACAAGCTGTTACACTCCCCAGTCTGTTGACATGACACAGAACCTGGTTCCAGGGTGGAGCACTCACCTATGCTTGCTGGGAGTTTATGTAGAGGTCTTAATGAGCCAGCTCAATCCAGCTGGACTCATTACCTCTACCCCTGCAAGACTCAGCACTCCCCCTAGTACTATAAGTCTGTATACACTTTGAATCTTGAGCAGATGTACCTGCCATCCTGCATGCAACCAGGCGTCTTTACCTGTGGGCTGTCACATACCCCCCCTCTTGTTTCAAACTGGGGTTTGGGACACACGCAGCCAGGTATGCAGGTACCCGAGATAGAGCATCCACATTCCCCATTTGAACCCCAGGGCGATGCTTCATGGTGAAGTTGTATTCTTGCCGGGCCAGAAACCAACGATTTACCCTTCTATTGGTCTCCTTGTTTTGAGCCATCCACTTTAAGGGTGCGTGATCTGTAATCAGATCAAAGGGTCTACCCAGCAAATAATATTGCAGGGAGTCTAGTGCCCATTTCACCGCTAGACACTCTTTTTCAATTGTGGCATAATTTTCTTTGTGGGGTTGCATTTTCCTGCTAAGATAAATGACTGGGTGCTCTTCTCCGTTCCAGACCTGGGACAACACTGCTCCTAAGCCTAAGTCTGACGCATCAGTCTGTACCACAAAGTCCTTAGCAAAATCGGGTGAGTACAGCACTGGTTGGCTACATAAGGCTTTCTTTAAAGCCTGAAAAGCTGCTTCAGCCTCCGGAGTCCATTTCACCATGGAAGACTCCTTCCCTTTTGTCAGGTTGGTTAGGGGCACAGACTGCGAAGCAAAGTGAGGAATGAATCACCGATGTATCCAGCAATTCTGAGGAATACTCGAACCTGCTTCTTGCTGTTGGGGCACAGCCAGCTATTTATGGCTTCCACTTTGTTGATTTGGGGTTGTATCACTCCCCTCCCAATAGTGTACCCCAAATATTTGGCCTCTTCCTGTCTAATGGTACACTTTTTTGGATTAGCCATGAACCCAGCTTCCCTTATGGAATCTAGTACAGCTTGCACTTTTGGCAGATGTGAGGCCCAATCTGTACTGTGGATGATTACATCGTCCAAGTAGGCTGCAGCATACTTCTGATGGGGCCTCAGAATTTTGTCCATTTTCCGCTGGAACGTGGCTGGTGCATTTTGTAACCCAAATGGCATTCTTTTATACTGGCATGCCTCCTCTGGTGTTAAAAATGCCGTTTTATCTTTCGCTGACTCAGCTAGGGGAATTTGCCAATACCCCTTGGTGAGATCAAGGGTCTTCATATATCGCGCTGTTCCCAGCCGGTCGATCAGTTCATCTATGCATGACATGGGCTAGGTGTCAAATTTTGTAACTTTTTTCAGCTGCCGGAAATCGCTACAAAATCGCCAGCTCCCATCGGGTTTGGGCACTAAAACGATCGGGCCTCCAGAATTCGATAGGGTTTTAGTTTTACCCTTTCACCTGGCAGGGTGATAATGTCATGCACTACCCCAGATGTTTGTCCCGGCAGCTCAGAGAACACCTCTCTGTTGCGAAACACAAACTCTTTCACTTCCTGTTTTTGGGGTTTTGATAAGGTGATTGCTATTCCCACCTCAGGAATTAAGCAATCAGACTGAGTCTGCGACACCAAGGTTCCTGCGACTAGGGATTCCCTATCCCTCCAGGCTTTCAACAGATTAATGTGGTATATCTGTTCTGGCTTTCGCCATCCTGGTTGTCTGACCCTGTAGTTTACTTCACTCACTTGTTCAATTATCTCACAAGGGCCCTGCCATTTGGCCAGGAATTTGCTTTCGACCGTAGGTATTAGTACCATCACCCTATCCCCTGGTGAAAAAGTATGGGTCTTTGCCTTGCGGTTATACACCCTTTGCTGTGCTAACTGCGCTTGGGCCAAGTGTTCCTTGACGATTGGCATTACTTGTGCAATTCTATCTTGCATTAGAGCAACATGCTTAATCACACTCTGGTGGGGAGAACTCTCACTTTCCCAAGTTTCCTTGGTGATATCCAACAGTCCTCTTGGGTGTCTCCCATAGAGTAACTCGAAGGGCGAGAACCTGGTAGAGGATTGTGGTACTTCCCGAATAGCAAACATTAAGTAGGGTATTAAACAGTCCCAATCCTTTCCATCTCGATCCACCACCTTTTTTAACATTTGTTTTAGGGTTTTGTTGAACCTTTTAACCAACCCATCTGTTTGAGGGTGATACACGGATGTACGTAATTGTGTCACCTTAAACAACTTGCACAGTTCTTTCATTACCCTGGACATCAATGGGGTACCCTGGTCTGTAAGCAATTCCTTACAAATACCCATACGGCTGAAGACCAGAAATAGCTATTTGGCTATCATCTTGGCAGAGGTATTTCTAAGAGGGATCGCTTCGGGATAGCGGGTGGCATAGTCCATTATGACCAAAATGCACTGATGCCCCCTAGCGGACTTCAATATCGGACCAACCAAATCCATTGCGATCCTCTCAAAGGGAACCTCAATGATGGGGAGAGGTACCAGTGGGTTACGGAAATGCGACAAAGGTGCCGACTTCTGGCACACAGGGTAGGAGAAACAATCATTTTCTATTTCCTTCATGACCCCAGGCCAATAGAACCTTTGCAATACTTTCTCTCTGTTTTTTTCCGCCCCCAAATGACCTCCCAAAATGTGCCCATGGGCTAATTCCAATACCAACTTCCTATAGGGTTTGGGTACCACAAGTTGCTCAATGGTTTCATCCCCCTTTTGGGCAACCCAATACAACAGATCCCTTTCCACCATAAAGTATGGGTAACTACCAGACTGATCTGGGTTCACTAATTCACCATCTATCTTTACCACATTTTCCCGCGCCTTTATCAGGGTGGGGTCTTTTACCTGTTCTGTGGCAAAATTTTCCCTGTGAACCTCTAAATCAGAGAACTCTACAAACTGCATTTTTTCGTCTGAAGATGTAGGTTCCTCCCCAGTTTCCCGAGTCTCTCCTGCCAACACTGTCAAGGGAAAATCTGGAGAAGTCTCACCATTCTCAGAGGATACCTGGAATTCCTCTTCCTGGCTTCTAGGGGCCTCTGTGGGGGGGGGGGGGGTTCAGGACCATCCCAGAGTTCCTAGAAGTTTGGAAAATCCCTCCCCACAATAGCATCATGTAGTAAGTGAGGCACCAACCCCACCTGATGAGTTATGTTACCTTTGGGGGTCTCAACAACCACTTTAGCCAGAGGATACTCCCCATGTACACATAACAGCCACCTTGTTATTCCTAGAGACCTCTGTAGTAACTATTCAGCTTTGATCAATGTTACCAGACTACCTGAATCTAGCAACACAACAACATTGTTACCATTAATACGCATTTTGCATAAATGTTTTTCAGTTCCCCGAGTGGCAGTGCATGCAACTGTCGCAAACAGTTACTGACGTCTGTCTCTTACATAATCACATTTCATAAGCTCATCCATGACTGGGCAATTGGCTGCAATATGTCCCTCTTGTGGCAATGATAATAAATAAACTTTTTCGCTGCTTCCTGCGATTTTGACTGCAGTCGCCATACATTATGCAAACTTCCCGCCCTCTCACTCTCTCCACCCTTACCCCTTGAAGTCATCTTACCCACCGCTGGGGATGGTCTGGTCTTAGGGTGGAAAGTCTGTGAGTCCCTGGGAGAGGTGGTCAGGTTCTCTGTCACCAAGTACCTCTATGCCAGATCCACAAGCTTGTCGGCCGTGTCCGGGTTTCCATGGTTTACCCACTTTTTGGATAGCAGTAGGTAGAGATCTCAGGAACCGATCCATTACCACACATTCCACAATCTTTGGTGCTGTCAGAGTTTCAGGTTGCAGTCACTTCCTGCCCAGGTGAATGAGATCATACATTTGCGACCTGGGGGGCTTTTCAAGCTGGAAAGTCCAGTTATGCACACGCTGAGCCCGGACAGCCAGGGTGGCACCCAGCCGTGCCAGTATTTCTATTTTTAGCACAACATAGTCTTTTGATTGGTCTGACTCTAAGTCATAATACGCTTTCTGTGATTCCCCAGCTAATAGAGGAGCCACCAATCCAGCACACTGTTCCTTAGGCCACTTTTCTCTCTCTGCAGTCCTTTCAAATGTGGTCAGAAACACTTCAGGATCATCCTCTCCAGTCATTTTTGGCAGTAAGCGGCTCACACAATATGGTGATGTATTACTAGAACCAATGGCTTCACTGGTCTGCGGACGTTGCTGCAATAACGTCTCCACTTGTTGGAGTCTCTGCTCTTGCTTCTGCAACAGGTCTATTAAACGAGCCTCAGATCTCTGCTGATTAGCACTTGCTTGTTGTAGACTAGCATTTGTTTGTTGTTGATTAGCATTTGCTACAGCAAGCTGTCTTATTAACTCTTTCATGCTGGCCTTTCACAAAAAGAAAACTGCCCCTGGCTTCCTCCACCACTGTAAGGGGATTAACTCGGCAGCAGGTGTGTTAGACCACCTGGAAGGGTTCACTACACAATTTAGACACAATTTCAGATGAAAACAAAAGGGTAGTTTATTCTCACTAAGTACAATGTGAAAAACAGCAAAACAAAAACAAACAACAAAATAAATCCTAGGCCCCTTGGCCACTGGCTACACATTAGGTTTCCCTGTCTGTCAGCTGGGTACAAACTACCGTTGTACCTAGCTCCTACCTCTCACTGAACACAGTCAGCCACACAGGCTTCTTACCAGACAAGCTGTTACACTCCCCAGTCTGTTGACATGACACAGAACCTGGTTCCAGGGTGGAGCACTCACCTATGCTTGCTGGGAGTTTATATAGAGGTCTTAATGAGCCAGTTCAACCCAACTGGACCCATTACCTCTACCCCTGCAAGACTCAGCACTCCCCCTAGTAGTATAAGTCTGTATTCACTTTGAATCTTGGGCAGATGTACCTGCCACCCTGCACGCAAACAGGCTTCTTTACCTGCCGGCTGTCACAATATATATAATTATAAGAGGTCCATTATGGTGTCCTAAAGAAAGTGCATGGCCCCTCTGACAATGTTCTGGAGAACGTAACGTGTACAGGGGAATGAGCCACGCCATGTGACGTCACCCGCTGCTATACGAGTATCAACAGCCGCTCGCATTAACGGGACAATCGGCTTTGTCAATGCCATACTTATTCCGCTTATTTCAAGAGGAGGAAAATGTGAGTGTTTTTCAGTAAAGATAGCTATGTTTTAATACTGTCAGGGTCCTGGTGGTGGAGTCTGTCTTGTGCAGGGAACAACCGCTCTTGTGCACCTGATTTAAGGACCCCTAGTAGAATAGACAGAAGTCCAAGAGTGCGGGATGGCACGAGGGCTGGATGGTCACTGGTGATGATGTGATGATCCAGGTGGTCGTGCTGATCAGAGGGATGGTCATGCAGGCTGGGTTGGCAACAGGCAGGCAGTGCAGTACAGGTGGGTCAGGCAGAAGGGTGGTCAAGTCCAAGCAAGGTTCGTTATCAGGCAGGCAGCAGAAGTACAAAGGGAGCAGACAATCGGAGCGTCGTGGATAGCCGGGGTCGGTGCAGGCAGCAGATCAGTAGGTCAGGACAAGCCGGGTCAACAGGAAGCGGAATAGTACAGGAACAGAGGGTTTGAGCTGGGGCTCACAGGTCACAGACGCTGTAGAATGGACAGCACTTGCTGCTGGGAGCATAGGGTTTAAATAGCGCCATATGGCGCCGTTTCCGGTGCGTGTGCACCACCGCGGAAACGGACAGAACCCTCTGGTCTAGTGTCTTTTCCTAACAAACACCTTACGGACTTAGATTTGTTGTATATTTTCCATGTGGGACTGCACACATCTGAGACCACTGGTATGGCTGGGATCATCCTGTGCATTTCATCCCTGTTCCCAGGGTAGAGGAAAACAGTGCATTTGACCATCCTGTTCTTTCAGGGGTCAATGATACAAGGTGAGAATGCAATATATGTGCAGGTGGAGGGCTCATTCACTTTTTTTTTTTTGATTGAACTAGATGGACTTGTGTCTTTTTTCAACCTGACTAACTATGTAACTATGTAACATACTTGAAGAGTTTTCATACGTTTTCACCCTGATGATGTCTCTGCTTCTCCTCTACTTGTCATCTAGGAACATTGTAGGGTCTTTTTGATATGGACTGATTATACCTGCTCTTTGTTTTTTGATATTTCGTATCTGCACTGTATCTTTTACATGTTTTAACAAAGCTCTGCTGATGTCCCTCATCCAATAACCCACAAGCAAAAATGCAGTTTTTTTTTTCATTTCCTTGTTCCTGATTGGGTATTCTTTACAAAGTGAAGCTTTACCATAATCTCTGGGGAAAATGAGTGCAACTGCACTTGCAGAGTACACATTTTATTTGACTGGATACTTAGGCAAAATAAACAAGTGGTAGAAACAGCAGGTAGATCAAATTGTTTACTGTATGTCACTTTTACCTTTATAAGGGATTTTTCTACTTAAAGTGTTACTAAACCTAGCTCACTGCATTTACTATATCTGGTCTCCCACAGTACACAGAACATGAAAATGAAATTATTTTAGTAAATAAAAACTGCTAAATACTGTACCCTTTCTCATCAGCAGTATATAGCAGTCTTGTGGCTTCTATCAGTGCCTGGTTAAGGCTTGTAGGAGGGGTTTTTATACTGCACTGGCTGTCCTATAAGGATGCAGGACCCCTGACCCTCTGTTTGGACAGTGCTGATTGGCCCTGTGCTGATCACATGCACTCTCCCAAGGGAAAAAACTCTCTAGCAATACACACCAAACTGAGCATGTGCAGCCTGACTCCAGTAACTGTGTCTTATCCGGACATGTTTTGGAGACAATACAAGAAGGGGAGGATCTGTGCATACAGGATCAAACTGCCTTTTTACCCAATGCAGAGGATTAACCCCTTAAGTCCCACAGTGAGTATAACAAGCATGCTTTACTGCATAAACAGACTGATTTTACTGTTGTGGGTTTAGTAATACTTTAAAGTAACCAGGTGCACTTTATTATGCCAATCTACTCTACATATAAAGCAGTTAAATATCAGAATCTCATAGAAAAGGGATTTAGGATTTCATGGACTTCTATGGAGATTTCATTTAATTCACTATTTACAGTGCAGTTTTCTGTTTAAATGATGAACATCAGATGTCTTGTAACGTTATACCCCAGTACATAATGGCATTTGTGTATTTTAAATGCAGAAATATTGTTAAAGCTCTTAATGCATAGTGTTGATGTCATACTAATTTTATGTCAGTGCTATATATAATTGACTGTGCTTTACATGCTAGCTCTTTTAGCTTTCCTTTTATAATTAAGGTTACCCGAGCAGTGACTCATGATTACTCATGATGCTATAACTATCCATCCAGTCATTTTGAAAGCAACGGCATTTTCAAGGAGCAAAAAGTCATATCAGCCTAATAGTTCAAAATGTAGAAAAAACAGAGTTCAGTTAAAGCAGAGTTTAGTTTTGAACATTTAAAGATACAAATGAAAAACTTTTGGCAAACTTTCATTAAATGCATTTTGGTCTGTGTTAATAAAAAATAATTTTTAAAAATCCTATATAAATCCTATGTTTTTTTTTTAATTAATAATGTCTATTTAACAAGATTTGCTTTCCTGATTTGGATTATACAGAATATGTTCATATGTGAAAAGAAAAACAATTGATTCATTTAAAGACTTTAGGTTTTTTCCTATCAGAGCTGTAAACAGACATTTTCAAAAAGCATGGGCATGTAAGATGTATTAAAAGAAATGTGTTTTACATATTTTAATGGTGAATCCAGCTGTAGGTAGCTGCAATTCTCATGCAATCTGCTAAACAATGCTGAGGGGCTTGTGAAGGACTGAGCTGAGCTTTTAAATTATTTCCCTAAACTCCAGCAGATGGAGCATAGTGCTGTCAGGCAGCTACAGCAGACAGCAGGGTGACAATGCTACGGTGTTTCACTGCAGTAGTTAGAATTGTGGTATCCCTATCAAAGAAAGTGCCTACCCACTGATTCTACTGGCATCCTCAAAATGTTCCTGTGCATACATAGAAAAACAGAGACCTTGGTCTTTATTGTATAGCTATCCATTATCACATATGTTATTGTATAGTTTGCCCATATTTCTCCTTTAAATTACTATCTGATTGTAGACAGCAGATACTGTTTCGATTTATCATCATCCATATAAAACTACTGTGATAGGGATCACAGATCACATATAAGCAGGAAAACACATATTTTTCTCTCAGCAACAATGTTTGCACTCAATACCCAATCATGTACAAGGGTGCAATAGGTGTGCACCAGTCACAGCATACTGTATATACAGCGATGTCACTAACAAATGTAAGTTGCTAAGCAGAGAATGCCCCATTGTTTGAATTAGGATAATTTTTCTTGATGTTTTGAAGCTATGGGGTTAATTTATTAAAACTGGAGTACAAAATCTGGTGCAACTGTGCGCGGTGGCCTTTTAACTTCAGCTTTTAACTTTAGCTGGAAAAAACATGGAATATTTCTATGCAGAACTACACAAGATTTTGCCCTTTCCAGTTCAGTTTTAGTAAATTAACCCCTATGTGCCATCTGTTTACTATTTAGTATATTCATTTCATGCAGGGAGCCTTCTAGAGTAAGAAATAGGGTGAATATCACACCTTATTCCCCTACTTAACACGTGTTTACCCTTGTAGTGTGGGTGCCCACTGGAAGAGTACTTTTCTGCCCCAAATGTCAGTACCACTAGGTGCATCAACCTAAGCTGTCCAGCCATGGCTGGATGTCAGTCTCTGAGAGAGTTTGAGAAACTGCTTGCAACGGGACTGGACAGTGCACCTGTGCCCTCTTCCCGCAGGTAAACCCCAGAAGCTACCTGTATTACATTTCTACAGGACTAATCAACAAAAATGGAGCTGTGCATACTCAAATACATTTCATATAGTTCTGATAAACTTATGAAACATTGATATTTATATACATATTGGTATATATATATATATATATATATATAGTCAGGTCCATAAATATTGGGACATTGACACAATTCTAATCTTTTCGGCTCTATACACCACCACAATGGATTTGAAATTAAGCAACACCAAAAGACCCGGAAGACCATGGAAAACTGTGGTGGATAGAGTTGATCGAACCTCTGGAAGTTTGGGTTCTGCTGGTTCGGCCGAACTTCGGGACAAAGTCCGGGTTCAGGTCCGGACTTGACCCAAACTTTTACCCGGACCCCGAATCCCATTGAAATCAATGATGACCCAAACTTTTAGGCACAAAAATGGCTTTAACAAAGTCCTGGAAAGTCCTAGAGGACTGCAAAAGGAAGGAAAATGGGGTTAAGGGTAGGACAAGTGCCCTACAAAGAAATGGGGATAGGGAAATAACTTAAAATAATTTTTAACCTAAAATCACATAAAAAAAATCAAAAATGGAGGTGGATGTGGAGTTGGAGGTTGAGGAGGCAGTGAAAGTGGTGGTGGAGGAAGAGGAGGTAGCCAACACTGTTTTTTGTATTTTTGGAATTTTTTTTTTTTTTAAACCAGCAATGTACATGCACTTTTTATTTTTGTGCAAGAAACAATAATCTGTCCCTTTAAGCAACAGTAGGAACCTCTCCCTACAGAACTAGGAGATGATTTTAGATTCTAAAATCATATCCAAGTTGTACAGGAAAAGCCTCCAGCTGTTGCTTTAAGGGAAAGATAATTGTTCTAAAATCATCTTCAAAGTGTGTGGGAAAAGGCTATTGCAGGGGCATAGAGCCATATTAGTGTTCTAAAATCGTAGGTGGAGGTAAAAACTAAAAAAAATACACTAAAATCCAATTTTTA
>BLSH010454306.1:26348-57293 GCA_018402905.1 Glandirana rugosa
CTTCAAAGTGTGTGGGAAAACCCTGTTTCAGGCGGGTGAAGCCATATTAGTGTTCTAAAATCATCTTCAAAGTGTGTGGGAAAACCCTGTTTCAGGCGGGTGAAGCCATATTAGTGTTCTAAAATCATCTTCAAATTGTGTGGGAAAACCCTGTTTCAGGCTGGTGAAGCCATATTAGTGTTCTAAAATCATCATCAAATCGTGTGGGAAAACCCTGTTTCAGGCGGGTGAAGCCATATTAGTGTTCTAAAATCATCTTCAAAGTGTGTGGGAAAACCCTGTTTCACACGGATGAAGCCATATTAGTGTTCTAAA
Source organism: Glandirana rugosa (assembly GCA_018402905.1). NCBI lineage: Eukaryota > Metazoa > Chordata > Amphibia > Anura > Ranidae > Glandirana > Glandirana rugosa. Next base: position 26,664 of record BLSH010454306.1, read on the forward strand.
ATCATCTTCACTGAAGATGATTTTAGAACACTAATATGGTTCCACGCGGCTGAAACAGGCTTTTCCCACACACTGTGAAGATGATTTTGGAACACTAATATGGCTTGTCTCACAATCATATGTGCTGTCTTACAATCACCGCGGATCATAGGAATTTTTCTTTGCATGCAGCGTGATTTTATCTGGCCTATTATAAGTGCAATTTTTCATTAAATTTCTTGATTTTAAATGAGATTACACTATTGCGGCTTTTTTTCCACTTCCATTGAGTGACGCTGGCACCTCTTGAAGAATAGGATTCGGGAAGCTGACCGTTGTGACCTAGTGGAGGTCTGTATCCACACAAGCCTCTCCTGACCCCCTGTAACAAGGGGCCAGGAGTTCCGGTAAGGGCACATCCATATCGGTAGAGGATTTTTTTCACTTGGGTGGTGATGTGGTGGATTTTCACGTTTATATGAATTTTGGAGAATGTCACTATTTTCTTTGCACTGGACTGGATTTATTTGGACTTATTTCATATATTACACAATTTAACACACTGGGAATTTATATGATTTATACACATTTGAGTTATACGAATTACATACACGACTTTTCTGTTTTTATATTTATTTGAAATGTAGGATTCACATTTTTTAGTCGCAGCTGTAGAAAGGAATTTTTAAAGGTTAGCGCAGCCTTTTTTATTTTTACTAATATGGCTTCACACGCCTGAAACAGGGTTTTCTTACACAATTTGAAGATGATTTTAGAACACTAATATGGCTTCACCCGCCTGAAACAGGGTTTTCTCACACACTTTGAAGATGATTTTAGAACACTAATATGTCTTCACCCCCCTGAAACAGGGTTTTTCCACACACTTTGAAGATGATTTTAGAACACTAATATGGCTTCACCCGCCTGAAAGAGGGTTTTCCCACACAATTTGAAGATGATTTTGGAACACTAATATGGCTTCACCCGCCTGAAACAGGGTTTTCCCACACACTTTAAAGATGATTTTAGAACACTAATATGTCTTCACCCGCCTGAAACAGGGTTTTCCCACACACTTTAAAGATGATTTTAGAACACTAATATGGCTTCACCCACCTGAAACAGGGTTTTCCCACACAATTTGAAGATGATTTTAGAACACTAATATGGCTTCACCCGCCTGAAACAGGGTTTCCCACACACTTTAAAGATGATTTTAGAACACTTATATGGCTTCACCCGCCTGAAACAGGGTTTTCCCACACACTTTGAAGATGATTTTAGAACAGTAATATGGCTCTATGTCCCTGCAATAGCCTTTTCCAGCACACTTTGAAGATGATTTTAGAACAATAATCTTTCCCTTAAAGCAACAGCTGGAGCCTTTCCCTGTACAACTTGGAGATGATTTTAAAACACTAATCTTTCCCTTAAAGCAACAGCTGGAATCTTTCCCTGTACAACTTGATGATGATTTTAGAACACTAATCTTTCCCTTAAAGCAACAGCTGGAACCTTTCCCTGTACAACTTGATGATGATTTTAGAAGAATAATCTTTCCCTTAAAGCAACAGACTCTACCTAGTCCAGTCAGATCGTTCTGTGCAGCAGGATGAGGTGTGCAATCTGTCCCTCAGAGCACCAGTACTAGTATCTCTCCCTAGTCCACAATCAGATTGTTCTGTGCAGCAGGATGGGATGTTCTGCAATCTGTCCCTCACAGAGCCAGCAGCATCCTCTCCCTAAACTATCCTGAGAGCATATGACATGCACCATGGTGACTCCAGCCCCATATAGAGGCTGGGTCACATGGTGCACTGGCCAATCACAGCCATGCCATTAGTAGGCATGGTTGTGATGGCTTCTAGGAAAAACCATTGAAACACTTGTTGATTGGCTGCCCTTGGCAGCTTTTCAACAAGTGTAATAAAATACCAGAACCCCGTCCCCGAACCCAGACTTTTTTTGAAAAGTCTGGTTTCGGGTCCGGGTCACGGACACCCAAAAGTTCGGGTTCACTCAACTCTAGTGGTGGATGACCAAAGAATTCTTTCCCTGGTGAAGAAAACACCCTTAACAACAGTTGGCCAGATCAAGAACACTCTCCAGGAGGTATGTGCATGTGTGTCAAAGTCAACAATCAAGAGAAGACTTCACCAGAGTGAATACAGAGGGTACACCACAAGATGTAAACCATTGGTGAGCCTCAAAAACAGGAAGGCCAGATTAGAGTTTGCCAAACAACATCTAAAAAAGCCTTCACAGTTCTGGAACAACATCCTATGGGCAGATGAGACCAAGATCAACTTGTACCAGAGTGATGGGAATAGAAGAGTATGGAGAAGGAAAGGAACTGCTCATGATCCAAAGCATACCACCTCATCAGTGAAGCATGGTGGTGGTAGTGTCATGGCATGGGCATGTATGGCTGCCAATGGAACTGGTTCTCTTGTATTTAATGATGATGTGACTGCTGGCAAAAGCAGCAGGATGAATTCTGAAGTGTTTTGGGCAATAATATCTGCTCATATTCAGCCAAATGCTTCAGAACTCATTGGACGGCGCTTCACAGTGCAGATGGACAATGACCAGAAGCATACTGCGAAAGCAACCAAAGAGTTTTTTAAGGGAAAGAAGTGGAATGTTATGCAATGGCCAAGTCAATCACCTGACCTGAATCCGATTGAGTATGCATTCCACTTGCTGAAGACAAAACTGAAGGGAAAATGCCCCAAGAACAATCAGGAACTGAAGACAATTGCTGTAGAGGCCTGGCAGAGCATCACCAGGGAGGAAACCCAGCGTCTGGTGATGTCTATGCATTTCAGACTTCAGGCTGTAATTGACTGCAAAAGATTTGCAACCAAGTATTAAAAAGTGAAAGTTTGATTTATGATTGTTAATCTGTCCCATTACTTTTGGTCCCTTAAAAAGTGGGAGGCACATATACAAACAGTTGTAATTCCTACACCGTTCACCTGATTTGGATGTAAATACCCTCAAATTAAAGCTGAAAGTCTGCAGTTAAAGCACATCTTGTTTGTTTCATTTCAAATCCATTGTAGTGGTGTATAGAGACAAAAAGATTAGAATTGTGTCGATGTGCCAATATGTATGGACTTGACTGTATATATACAGTATCTCACAAAAGTGAGTACACCCCTCACATTTTTGTAAATATTTTATTATATCTTTTCATGTGACAACACTGAAGAAATTACACTTTGCTACAATGTAAAGTGATGAGTGTACAGCTCATATAACAGTGTACATTTGCTGTCCCCTAAAAATAACTCAACGCACAGACATTAATGTCTAAACCGCTGCCAACAAAAGTGAGTACACCCCTAAGTGAAAATATTTAAATTGGGCCCAAAGTGTCAATATTTTGTGTGGTCACCATTATTTTCCAGCACCTTGCCTTAACCCTCTTGGGCATGGAGTTCACCAGAGCTTCATAGGTTGCCACTGGAGTCCTCTTCCACTCCTTCATGGCGACATCATGGAGCTGATGGATGTTAGAGAACTTGCACTCCTCCAACTTTCATTTGAGGATGCTCCACAGATGCTCAATAGGGTTTAGGTCTGCAGACATGCTAGGCCAGTCCATCAGCTTTACCCTCAGCTTCTTTAGCAAGGCAGTGGTCATCTTGGAGGTGTGTTTGGGGTCGTTATCTTGTTGGAATGCTGTTCTGTGGCCCAGTCTCCAAAGGGAAGGGATTATGCTCTGCTTCAGTATGCCACAGTACATGTTGGCTTTCATGGTTCCGTCAATAAACTGTAGCTCCCCAGTGCAGGCAGCACTCATGCAGCCCCAGACCATGACACTCCCACCACCATGCTTGACTATAGGCTAGACACACTTGTCTTTGTACTCCTCCCCTGGTTGCCACCACACACGCTTAACACCATCTGAACCAAAATAAATTATCTTGGTCTCATCAGACCACAGGACATGGTTCCAGTAATGTACTTAGTCTGCTTGTCTTCAGCAAACTGCTTGTGGGCTTTCTTGGGCATCATCTTTAGAAGAGGCTTCCTTCTGGGATGGCAGCCATGCTGACCACTTTGATGCAGTGTGCAGCATATGGTCTGAGCACTGACAGGCTGACCCCTCACCCCTTCAACCTCTGCAGAAATGCTGGGAGCACTCATATGTCTATTTCCCAAAGGCAATCTCTGGATATGACGCTGAGCACATGCACTCAACCTCTTTGCTCAACCATGGCGAGGCCTGTTCTGAGTGGAACCTGTCCTATTAAAACACTGTATGGTCTTTTTCCCTCCACGGTGTCCTGTGACTTGTTAGTGTTAGGAGGTCTCAGGTGTAAATGGGGAGCAATGTGTGTTAAATTTGGTGTTATCGCTCTCACTCTCGCATACTGGTCACTGAAAGTTCAACATGGCACCTCATGGCAAAGAACTCTGAGGATCTGAAAAAAGAATTGTTGCTCTACATAAAGACAGCCTAGGCTATAAGAAGATTGCCAAGACCCTGAAATTGAGCTGTAGCACTGTGGCCAAGACCATACAGCGGTTTAATAGGACAGGTTCTACTGAGAACAGGGCTCGCAATGGCCGACCTAAGGGGTTGAGTGCATGTGCTCAGTGTCATGTCCAGAGGTTGTCTTTGGGAAATAGATGTATGAGTGTTGCCAGCATTGCTGCAAAGGTTGAAGGGGTGGGAGGTCAGCCTGTCAGTGCTCAGACCATACGCACAATGCATCAATTTGGTCTGCATGTCTGTCATCCCAGAAGGAAGCCTCTTCTAAAGATGTTGCACAAGAAAGCCCGCACATAGTTTGCTGAAGACAAGCAGACTAAGGACATGGATTACTGGAACCATGTCCTGTGGTCTGATGAGACCAAGATAAATGTATTTGACTCAAATGGTGTCAAGCGTGTGTGGCGGCAACCAGGTGAGGAGTACAAAGACAAGTGTGCTTGCCTACAGTCAAGCATGGTTGTGGGAGTGTCATGGTCTGGGGCTGCATGAGTGCTGCTGGCACTGGGGAGCTACAGTTCATTGAGGGAACCATGAATGCCAACATGTATTGTGACATACTGAAGTAAAGCACGATCCCCTCCCTTCAGAGACTGGGCCACAAACAACCCAAAACACACCTCCAAGATGACCACTGCCTTGCTAAAGAAGCTGAGTGTAAAGGTGATGGACTGGCCAAGCATGTCTTCAGACCTAAACCCCATTGAGCATCTGTGGGGCATCCTCAAATGGAAGGTGGAGGAGGGGTGCACTCCCTTTTGTATATAGATAGATAGATAGATAGATAGATAGATAGATAGATAGATAGATAGATAGATAGATAGATAGATAGATATTTATTTTAACATACAGTAGATTTACAAATAATTAAAAAAAAATATATGACTGTTATATATATATATATATATATATATATATATAGTTAGTGGTGTAATTTCTTTTTATCATTTTCATTTTGTGACTCAGAGGGATCAATGGTGTAACTTACAGGATCCTATTAATGCAAGTCATGTATTTTTCTAAGGCTAATAAAAGTATAAGAATCACTATGATCTCACAATGTGGTTAGTTTGAACAACTGTATATTATATAGATGAAAGGAGTACAGCACAGGGGGTATTGTGGCAGGATAAAATAGTATGTCAGAATAGAAAAACTGCAGTGAAATAACAGACGTCAATAATTGTGCAAAACGTGCAAAGATTAAAAATGTGCAAAATGCTGGAAAATTAAAGTGCAAAGAAAGTCTTGGTATGGCAATAGTGATGAATCCAAAAACCAGTCCCAAAGTGACACATCTTCGGATAATTTGATAAGTGATAAATCCAACTTTCAAGAGCCATTATTGTAATGGGCCAATACCAACTGCTGTAGCACTTTGATAATAATGATGTCCTTCAACCTGGCACAACGGTCACACAACCTACTTACCAAAAGTAGTAGATTTCCATGACAGGAATCATAATCACTTAGTAGGTCGACAGTTCTTCCTCCTCAGCTACAAGAGATGATACTGCTGGCATAAACGTCCTTGTGCTCGATAGAGGAAAGAACAAACAGAACCGGACGAATCCAATCTGGTGTGGTACGTTCGTTTATTGTGCAGCTACATGCAGATACAATCAGTGGACGCCGAAAAGCAATCCACCTACATTGCAGACAGCGGAAGTGATGCAATCGGAAATCACATTACCCAATGCGGCCTTTCGTTGGCATGGAAACCAACGTCATCAAGGGGTCATGACCCTCAAGACCCCTTGATGACGTTTGTTTACATGCCAACGAAATGCCGTGTCGGGTAACGTTATTTCCGGTTGCACTTCCGCTGTCTGCAATGTAGGTGGATTGCTTTTCGGCGTCCCCTGATTGTATCTGCATGTAGCTGCACAATAAACAAACATACTACACCAGATTGGATTCATCCGGTTCTGTTTGTTCTTTCCCCTATTGAGCAAAAGGACGTTTATGCCAGCAGTATCATCCCTTGTAGCTGAGGAGGAAGAACTGTCGACCTACTAAGCAATTATGATTCCTGTCATGGGAATCCACTACTTTTGGTAAGTAGGTTGTGTGACCGGTGTGCCAGGTGGAGGGACGTCAACATTATCAAAGTGCTACAGCAGTTGGTATTGGCCCATTACAATATTGGCTCTTGTAAGTTGGATTTATCACTTATCAAATTGTCCGAAGATGTGTCACTTTGGGACTGGATTTTGGACTCATCGCTATTGCCATACCGAGACTTTCTTTGCACTTTAATTTTCCAGCATTTTGCACATTTTTAATCTTTGCACATTTTGTACAATTATTGACGTTTGTTATTTCACTGCATTTTGTGCACTTTGTGCGACCCGCATGGAGCATGATGTATACCTAGCTACCATGCAGATCGCACTGATATTAGATTCAGCATTTGCACTTTAGTATTCAAGCTGTGATTTATTTAATGGCATTTTTAATTCCTTTGCCTAGCTGCTGAGATTATATTTGTGATTATTATTTTCATGAGGGGAGCGCGGTTTCTCTTGACTTCATATTTAATTTTGTTTTTCCACTATTACACGTGCAGCCCCCCTCAGTGTCACACATTTATCCATTTATATATTGATTGTTTGTGATATCACTCACATTTTGTTTATATTCACAATTTTTTGAATTAATTATTTTTTTCCATTGCCCTGATTTCACACACACAACAAAAGGAAGAACAAAGTAGGAAATGTTAAGGTCTTGAGGCACTGCCTCCACTATAGCAAAGAAGAGAACAAGTGAACAAATTGCCTTCACCAAATCTGTTGTAAGGCAAAGCAATTGTAGACTATTTGAAATTTCTCTAAAGAAGCAACTAGTCTACCTGGGGGGGGGTTACAGTTGTGGTAAATGTACAGTTGTGCAGTAAATACACAGGTATAGCTATTTAAATAAGCACTACCTAAAATCTGAGTCTTAAGGCCTGCAGCTCAATTAAGTGGTATGCTTCTTAAGTTTTCCCTGCCTAGAACACAAGCAATGATCAGAGATCTGATCAAAGTTTGGACTGATTATATAAAGGACATTTCATCTTGTGTATCACACAAATCAACCGATTGTAGCAAAACCTACAGTATGTTTTGAATGTTTGCATCTATAGGAGTGGTCAAGGAATATAGCTTAGTGTAGCATTGTCTATGTACATATTAATGATTAATTAACTGATGAACAGTAAGAATTTTAAAGCATCACCTATGGAAACTGTAAGGTACCAAAGTTTGTCATCAATTCATAGGCACACACGATTTTAAGGCTTAAAGTGAATGTAAACCCGAAAAAAAACATTTAATTAATAATTATGCCTGGTAGAGTATAGCATGCCATATCATCTGTGCCCAGTCTTGCCACAAAGAGTTAATCCAACTGTGAGTAATGAGCTTATCTTTTTTTCAGGAAGAGAAAGTCTAACAGGGAAATACACAGTCAATCCTCCCCTTGCTCTGTGAGTGACAAGCAATTTGATTATCTTCTTCACACAGCAGAGAAAGTTTTACAAATCCCCCCTCCCTCCCTCGTCAATGTCTCAGTATAGAGGTGGGTGGGGAGGCTTGTGACATCACAACTCCACCCACCAAACTCCAGCAAACACAGACACCCACTGATTTCAGAGTTTTACAGAGCTGCTAGTGCTTACAGGAAGCACATTTGCAAAGTAGGGATAGATGCAGGAGACTTACATGTATATGTACATTAATACTGTGTCATTAGTTTATACTGGTTGTGTGGTGGGTTTACATCCACTTTAATATGTTGAGTATATATTTGCTGAATGCAACCTCATCTTTTGTGTGCCCTAACATTAACTTTAGTGTATCTTTTATTGAAAATTGCTCTTGATAAACCGTTGAGCTGTGATAAAGATTCACTCTACTACTTTTTTGTTTTCCAGGGTCTCTGCTCATTAAGTAAAATATTTCTATAACCACTTCAGCCCCGGAAGGATTTTCCACTTTAGGACCAGAGCACTTTTTGCGATTCGGCAATGCGCTGCTTTAACTGATAATTGCGCGGACGTGTGACATTGTACCCAAACGGAATTTGCATCCTTTTTTTCCCACAAATAGAGCTTTCTTTTGGTGGTATTTTATCACCTCTGCGTCATTTCTGATCACTGCTATAAACAAAAGAAGAGCGAAATTTAAAAAAAAAAAACACATTTCTTACTTTTTGCTAAAATACAAAACCAAAAAAAATATATATATAAAAAAACATTTTTTTCCATTGGTTTTGGTTGATTTATATTCTTCCTCATATTTTTGGTAAAAAAAAATCGCAATCGGCGTTTATTGTTTGGCTTGCACAAAAGTTGCAGCGTTTACAGATGATGAAAATTAATTTCTGGGGTTTTTATTTTTTTTTATTTTTTACTAGTAATGGCGGCGAATTGCAATTTTTAGTGGTACTGTAATATTGCAGAGGACATGTCGGACCATTTTGACACTTTTTTGGGACCATTGAGCGATCAGTGCTATAAAAATGCACTGATTACTGTGTAAATGCCATTGGCAATGAAGGGGTTAACCTGGAGGGGCGCTCTAAGGGTTAACTGTGTTCCCTGGGTGTGTTCTAACTGCATGTGGGCTGGCCTGGCTGGGGGAAGGGAGTGATCATGGCTTCCATATAAAGGAAGCCTGTGATCACAGCCCTTCCCCCTCTATGAGAACGGAGATCCGTGTTTACTTACATGGACCTCCATTCTCTCACTGCGGGGGGGGGGGGCATCACGGGTAGCCAGCGGTGATTGAGTCCACCCTACCAGCTCCCTGGCCCCCCTGGACACAGTGAGCACGCGAGCGCACCTCCAGTGGCGCGAGGGTGCTCACAGCACTAGTTATCGCAGCCGCCGTCATATGACGACCCTTTGCAATAACGAGCCACTCTGTTGCCGTCAGACTGCGGTCGGCAGGTGGTTAAACGTGTGCAAAAAAAAAAAAGCGTACAAAATAGCAGACAGTGAAAAGATTAAATAACATGCATTGGGGGAGTCTTAAAGCTGCCCACAAAGTAAAAGAACAGTAACATGTAGCAGTACTAAAAAAGGAGAATAATAAACCAGCATGGGTTCCCTCTAAATATCCAACCAGAACCTCAATCAGGCATGTAACCTCAGTGGCTACTAAAGATGTACCTTGCAAGGAGATGTGGCCAAGTCTCCCCTCCCCCCACCCACAACAAGGACATTTTCCCCACAGCCTGTCCTCCAAAAAGGATGTGGGGGCTTGTGGGGGGAACTTTTTAGAAATGTGGAAGCCCCATTTATTATAAGGGTTCCCCTAAATATTTACACCCTCCAAGGTGAATATAAACTAAAACTATGAGTCTTGGGTGACATCATTGATTATATTTGAGTATAGACATACAGTATATGGTCACTAGAGTCACCTGAGATACCCAGTCCCTTGTTTGCATTACTTTAGCAGTCAAGGATCTGTCATTCATATGGGATAATGTTGGCGGCAAAACATTGCCTGCCCATGGTTTGTTGTGGTGACAGGGAAACATCATCAGGTAGTGGGTCATTTTGAAAGATAATGGATTTACTTGACAGGACAACATGATTGATGAATTACACGTGTATTTGCAAATGTGTGCAAACTTAATCCGTTGGTTTTAATGGGAACTGTTAGACATTTGGTTTGTTGTAGGCTGTCTGGTAACTGAGCTGGGAATTTTTGTTTATTATTTTTTGACATGCTTCGCCCTTCCATGAGATCCTTGCTGCAAAGGCCAGTTATAGGTTGCAGTGGTTGCCATTTGTTTGTACTGTTAATAATTGGTAAGGGGACACACTGGATACCTTCATTGCCAGTGTTCCATTGTTGGGTGTGCAGTGCATTCCTGTACCTTTAAGGAGGGGTGGGCTCCCTCCAGGCATACATTCCCTTAATCTATCTATCAATTTTTATATATGTGCTCCAATGCAGGAGTTAAGACAGCAGTACATTGGGGTGCCACAATGTTACCACTGCAGCTTAAGTATGTATTGCAAACTAAACCCATTGATTTTACTGTAAACTGTTAGACAGGGTCAATTTGTTTTTTTGTAGGCTGGCTGGTAAGTGAGCTGGGAATTTTTGTTTGATGTTTTTGGACTTGCATCACCCTTCCATATGTTCCTTGCTGCAAAGGCCAGTTAGATGTTTGGGTGGTTGCAATTTGTTTGTACTGTTGGTAATTGGTGAGGAGACACACTGGATACCTTCAGTGCCATTCTGCTATTGCTGGGTTTCCAGTGCATCTGTATACTTTTAAGGAGGAATGGGCCCCTCCAGGCATGCCTGCCCTAATCTATCCATTTCTATATATGTGCTCCAACTCAGGAGACTCTTAAAATTATAGTGTTAGGACTGCAGTAAACTGGGGTGCTGTGACATTACCGCTGCAGCTTATGCATGTAATTGCAAATGTGTGCAAACTAAACCCCTTGGGTTTAGCATGAACTGTTAGACTGGATCAAATCAGTTTGTTGCAGGCTGGCTGGTAAAAGAGCTATGAATTTTTATTAGTTTTTTTTTTTTTTTTGGTTTTGTTTTTTTATGTCAATGATTTTATTAGAGTTTAAGACAATATAGATAAAGAAAAAATACAGGAAATAACACATGCCTGTTGCTCAAGACAATTCAAATCAAGACATGTTACATTGCCAGTGAGGTTTTACATAAAACCAATGTTGACCCGTAAACATAATTACTTCTGAATATCAATATAATAATTATTGCTTACCCAAGAGTTCCATCTGCTGTCAAAGAGGTTTCTAGTGGCTGAAATATGTTCATTTTCTCAAAAGAGTAGTTAAGATTGACTAGAGTAGTGACCTCAGAAGGGTTTGGTGCTTGCTCTTATTTCCATATTTGTTGTTTTTAACGTAATTTTTGAATTTATATTGGAAAACTTTTTTCTGTAATTTTATTAAAGGATTTTTTTGCAGTGTCATTGCGTTTACTTACATATTTACTTTTTTAGGAAAGAATTAATAAAAGTTACTAGTGTGTAAGTCCAGCCCAAAAAAATTCACTTTTTAGGAAGGACAGAATGTAGGCAAAAGGGTTTTGTCACTCAACAGTGAGACAAGGTGTCATCAAGGTGCCATTAGCACCTCCTTACAAGGTACAACCCCAATGTTGAAAGGAATGTAGCCGAATATGGTACAAGAAGTGGGGCTGCATGCTCTCTTTCCTCTCTTTTCTAGTCACCCAGGCAACATGCCTGTATTAGTGTTTGGTTGAAATAATAGAGGTACCCCAGGCCATTTTTAACTACATTTCTGTACAGAATTAATGTGTACTGTCCTATAAAGTGGGAGTAAACTCTTGCATGAAATAACCTTCTTCCTGCAAGTTAATGTCATAATGTGCTAGTATGCCACTGAACGGGGCGGGGGAGGGAGACGGGGGAGAGGTGGGAGTTCCCCCTCACTCTATTTTTGCTCTACTTACCCCCATCCCTCCCCGCCCCCTTTCTTTTTTCTCTTTCTTCTTCTTCTCCTTTCCCCTCTTCACGTACATCCCTATTATTTTAAAATGCTTCTAGAAAGGAAAGTACAGGGTTACACTATTGAGTGAACCCAAATCACAGAAACCCGGGCTTGGGACAGAGTGCAGGGGGGACCTAGGGAAGGTGGATGGCAATACCCCAGCCATTCCACAGATTGTTCCCAATTGGGGTGGGAGGTGGTTCTGGGGGGGGGGGCCGTTGACCGGCCCAGGGGTCCCGACATTCACTCTGGGTCACATAGTTGAGAAGGTCTAGGACTCCCAAGCCATGCACTCTAAGGCGTACAGGAGTGGGTGTGTAGTGTTTACCCAGTTACTATAACATGGTTATTATACTGTTCACAAGGGTCTCATTCCTACATACAGTAGGAAGTACAATCCTCTATAGTGGCAATTGAGTTAATACTTTGGGATGATGTGTCCTTTGCATTGTATGGTTCTAGACATATATAGGCTTTGAATCTGCCTGCTATCATACTAACTGTATGTAATCATACGATTGGTTCCTATCATATGTTCCAATAAAAAGTTTGAAACAAAAAATAATAATGTGCTAGTATGCATCACATACTAGCATACCTGTATTATTAAATACTTACCTAAAATGAAAGCCCTCCAGCGGTGCGCTGTCACCACTTACAGGGCTTCCATCTTCACCCAATTTTCCTTATGGGTTCTCTGGCTCTGGTTGTTTAAATGTCACTCACATGCATGGCACAGAGCTTTGAAGGGATGGTAGTATGCTGTCCCTTCAGAGCGCATGCACAGGGGACATCACCGGCTGCACAAACAGTGAATATTTCTTAAATGGTGCATGTCTTGGAGATATTCATTGTACCTACAGGTAGACTTTATTACAAGCTAACCTGTAGGTACAAATGTCCAAGCGGTGTTTACTACTGCTTAACAAAAAAAAAAAGAGAAAAAGCTGTGGGTTTCCCCTTAAAATTCAAACCAGACACTTATCACAATCACAGACCTGAAAGCTGACATTGGTTTTAACAGAACAACTGGCTCCAACTGACCAGGCAGGCAAGCAGAGAGACAGGGCCATCAACAGACTGGAGCAGATCATCACTACCCACTCTTAGCATTTTATTGATGTCAGTAGACAGATAACCCTGCAAAATAGGGCTTTACACCCACTGCTGGACGTCCTCAGAGAAAAAGATCTTAAATATCAATGGTGTTTCCCCTTCACGCTCACTGTCACCATGCATGGGAAACAACATGTGCTAAGGTCACCAAATGATTTGGTGGATCTCTGTGATGGCCTCCAGATAATGCTGGTTGAACTCCCAGACTGGTACCTGGAATACAAACTACCACCTCATACAGGGTACCCACCACATACTCCACCTAACTCACCCGACAAATGTGCGCATAAGAAAAGCAAAATTACCCACTATGGCGGAGAGGGAGCACCAGCAACACGAACAAAGACAACTTGATTGCATAAGGCTCAGTGAATGTACATCCTAAGGTCATTACATTTATAGTAGATCTGTGTTGCTTCACTCGACAACTTTATTTTGGAAACACCTTTTGGAAGCACCTTGTATGCTGTTCATCGGATCCATTTTGACAGACTAATTCCTCTTTCTGGATACTGCATGAAGGACCCTCAAAGGTGCATCTGATAAGTCAATTCACGCGGTTACTTGTTTAACCGATTTTAGCATTAGTGCATACCTGCAGAAAACTATGACACATATGTGGACAATGAATGGCGGCAGCATAACCGTGACTCACTCTTCAACCCAGCACTCAGGTACCTGATGAACATGCCATCAATTGCAAACAATATATAGTGCTGGGAACTCCCCTACAAACCACCATTTCAGGATGGCAGATGAGGGTGCTTGATTCTTTAATTTTCCATGACTAAGCCTTAAACGAAAACAACATCAGTCAGAGGACTGATAAGTAGAGTTGAGCAAACTTCTGGAAGTTCGGGTTCTGCTGGTTCGGCCGAACTTCGGGACAAAGTCCGGGTTCGGGTCCGGACAGAATCCGAACTTTGACCCGAACCCCATTGAAATCAATGGGGACCCGAACTTTTAGGCACAAAAATGGCTGTAAGAAAGTCCAGGAAAGTCCTAGAGGTCTGCAAAAGGAAGGAAAATGGGGGTAAGGGTCGAACAAGTGCCCTACAAAGAAATGGGGATAGGGAAATAACTTTAAATAATTAAAAAAAAAAATTAACATAAAAAAATCAAAAATGGAGGTGGATGTGGACTATCTTAAAACTGTGTGATAAAAGTATAAATTAGCAGGGAGAAGCCATATCACTGTTCTATAAACAGTGATATGGCTTCTCCCAGCAAATTTATACTTTTATCACACAGTTTTAAGATGATTGTACATTCTACAATCATCTTAAAATTCTGTGAGAAAAGTATACATTAGCTGGGAGAAGCCATATCCCTGTTCTTAGAACATCTGCAAACTGTGTGTGAAAATTTCAATTAGCGGTGAGAAGCCAGATCACTGTTCTAAGAACAGTGATATCTAGAGTTGAGCGAACCTCTGGAAGTTCGGGTTCTGCTGGTCCGGCCAAACTTCGGGGCAAAGTCCGGGTTCGGGTCCGGACTGGATATCACTGTTCTACAATTATCTTCTAACTGTGTGTGAAAACTATCAATTAGCGGGGAGAAGCCCGATCACTGTTCTATGAACAGTGATGTGAGATATCACTGTTCTTAGAACAGTGATCTGGCTTCTCACCGCTAATTGATAGTTTTCACACACAGTTTGCAGATGTTCTAAGAAAAGGGATATGGCTTCTCCCGGCTAATGTATACTTTTCTCACAGAGTTTTAAGATGATTGTAGAATGTACAATCATCTTAAAACTGTGTGATAAAAGTATAAATTAGCCGGGAAAAGCCATATCACTGTTCTTAGAACAGTGGTATGGCTTCTCCCCGCTAATTTATACTTTTCTAACACAGTTTTAAGATAGTCCACATCCACCTCCATTTTTGATTTTTTTTATGTTTTTTTTGTTAATTATTTAAAGTTATTTCATTATCCCCATTTCTTTGTAGGGCACTTGTCCGACCCTTACCCCCCATTTTCCTTCCTTTTGCAGACCTCTAGGACTTTCCAGGACTTTTTTACAGCACTTTTCAGAAGTTTTAGTAAAATTACCAGAACCCCGGACCCGAACCCGGACTTTTTTTGAAAAGTCCGGGTTCAGGTCCGGGTCCCGGACACCCAAAAGTTCGGTACGGACCCGAACTTTACAGTTCAGGTTCGCTCAACACTACTGATAAGCTAACACACACTGTAATGAACGGGAAATGTAATGTAGATATAAAAGGCATAAGTATACCAATCAACGATTTGCCCCAATTGGACAGAACAAAATTATAATGATAAATCATATAAATAGTGAGTTCATGATAAATCCCATGAAGTGTAAAATCAATGTGGAGTTTCACATCCAGACTGGCCGGCAGTTCCTAGTAAGGCAGGGAACCCTCGGAACATAGAAAAAGGAAGAAGGGCCCCAGGTCAGTAAAGCCTCATACACACGGTTCAACGGTCGTATACAGCAGGTCGTACTAATGACCGTCGTATATGTAATCGATCGTTCGTATGCGCGATTTGAACAGCTGAACATACGACGGTCATACAAGGGGAGTTGTATGAGCAGACTAGAAAACTTGGTCATACCAACAAGCTCTCATACGACCGTTGTATCGTGTGTACAGAGCAGTTGGTACAACAAGTTGTATTGTGCAAAACACGCATGCTCAAAGTCAGGAACGGCCGGATGCTAATTACATGCACCTGAACGTTCTTCTGCGGTCGTACGATCGTGTAGTGCAGTCAGTATGCTAGATACAACAGCCAACATACGATTTGCGATGATCGTACGTACGATCGTCATCCCGTGTGTACGAGGCTTTAGAGTAAATCACCAAAAATTTATTGTAACACCTAAAATAATTATGGCTATATCAAAAGGGTAACTTTGTGAATAATTAGCAATATCTGACAGAGATAAAATCACATAATCATAAGTAAATGCCCAAACTTGTTAAAATTGGAAATTAAAAATGAAAAATGAAAAGTAAAATTAAGGTTAATTAATTAATTAAATAAAAAAATGAAATGATTTAAAAAAAATATATGTATATATATATGTATATATATTTATATATACATATATATATATATATATATATATATATATATATATATATAAATAATGAAAAAATATGTATTAAAAAATGAATAATGAAAAAAAATATGTAATTTGTATTAGGATATATTAAAAGCATATATAAATATATGAACATGTATATACCCATATGTATGCATGATCTGATACGGTCCTCCAGTCCACTTCTGTACATAATGGAATGGAAATAATAGTAAGAAGAAATACATGCAAATTACACTAACATAATTATTGAATAAATTCATAAATTATGTTATATTACTAATGTAAATATACAAATTAATTAGTCTTAAATACATGGCTCTCCAATACAGATAAAATTAACTGAGAATAGCACTAACCTCAAGCTCTTCTTTGAGTCCCCTGGGCGGCAAGGACCAAATATCCAAAAAGTTTCCCTGCGACAAAGTCTCTGGAAAGGTTCAGCCAGAGAGTCACATGGATTGATTCCAAATCCCAAACCTGTAGGCCCTTGGTTGACTGGTTTTGGTGTAGCAAAAAGTGTCTAGGGACACTGTGATCCACAGACCCTTTTTCTATGAGTCTCCTATGGTCCCCAAAATGTGCCTGCACTGTCCCAATAGTGCGGCCCATGCAAAGGAGACCACAGGGACAGATCAAGCATTACACCACAAACTCAGTAGAAAAAGTATAGAGTTGCTTAAGATGCAAAATTTTGCCTGAACTATCATGAAAGGAAGTCTGATGATGCTGAACAAAGGGACACATCTTGCACTTACGTTTTTTACACTGATACATCCCAATCAAACTACAAAAAGTAGCCATAGGATGGGATGACACAATTCGGGAGGAGGAGATTTTGCTTGGGGCTATGACATTTTTGACAGTCCTAGTCTTACAGTAGATGATACGGGGATGGTCAGCCAAAACTGGGGCCAATTTGGGGTCTAGTTGAAAAATACCCCAATCGCGCCTGACAATCTTTTCCATTTCCCTATGTGCAAAGTGGTATTGGGTAATGAATTTGACCTCTGCGCCCAATGGGGAATGATGTGAGTCTTTTTTGTGGGTCTCCGCCAAGGACCCACATGCAAGGATGGTGTTGTGGACCAACTCCGGATCATACCCTTTGTCCAAGAATCTATCAACAAGCACCTTTCCCTGCATGAACTAATCCAAATCATGAGTGCAATTTCTCCTGAGCCTACAGAATTGTCCTTTAGGGATATTTTGCTTCCATTTGGGATGATGACAGCTGCCGGTATGTAAATAGGAATTCCTGGCAGTAGGTTTGAAGTGGGTCTTGGACACTATCCTACACTCCGAATGAAAAAGTACTAGATCCAAAAATACTAGGAAGGTGGAGTCAACCACATGGGTAAAGGAAATACCCATGGTGTTGGCATTGCAAAAATCTACAAATGAAGCAACTGATGATGGGGGTCCATTCCATATGATGACAATATCATTGATGTACCTGCTAAAATAAACTATCTGGGCAGTAAATGGATTGTCCTTCCAGATGAATGTTTCCTCCCACCACCCCATGGGGAGATTGGCATAACATGGGGCAAAGGAGGCCCACATGGCCATGCCAGGCACCTGGAGGAAAAAAGTATCAAGATGTTTTAAGTAATTGTGCTCCAGACAGTATTTAGTGCTATTGGGCAGGAAATTAGCTTGTGTGGGGTGCAAGTTTAATTCCCTAGAAAAAAAAGATGTTCAACGCCGTGAGACCTCATGGGGTATGGAAGTATACAAACACATCACATCCAGTGACAGCCACGTATATGTATCTTCACACCTGTAGTTGGAAAGAATCTCCACAAGGTGGGAAGAGTCTCGGATGTAAGACGGTAAAGCCTGTACGATATGCTGCAGGAAAACATCAATATATTGGGATAAAACGGTGGTCAAGCTATCAATGGCTGTTATAATGGGGCAGCCAGGAGGAACACAATCCTTATGGATTTTGGGTAAATGGTGGAAATAAGGGTGTTTGTATATCTCTCTATACAAAAAGGAATATTCATTTTTCATGATTATCTTATCACGCAAAGCATGGTTCACTAATTACTTCATTCTTGCTTGTAAGACTCTAGCGGGTCTAGTGGGAGTTTAATGTATGTGTCCGGGTCACTTAATAATCTAGAGGCTTCCTTAACCACTTCAGCCCCGGAAGGATTTCCCACTTTAGGACCAGAGCACTTTTTGCAATTCGGCACTGCATCGCTTTAACTGACAATTGCGCAGACGTGCGACGTTGTACCCAAACGAAATTTGCGCCCTTTTTTTTCCACAAATATTGCTTTCTTTTGGTGGTATTTGATCACCTCTGTGTCATTTCTGATCACCGCTATACACAAAAGAAGAGCGACAATTTTGCAAAAGAACCCAAATTTCTTACTTTTTGCTAAAAATGCAAATCCAAAAAAAATATATAAAAAAAATGTTTCCATCGGTTTTGGCCGATTTATATTCTTCCTCATATTTTTGGTTGCCGCGTTTATGGATGATGAGAATTCATTTCTGGGGTTTTTATTTTTTTTTATTTTTTACTAGTAATGGCGGCGATCTGCGATTTTTAGCGGTACTGCGATATTGCAGCGGACATGTCGGACCATTTTGACACTTTTTTGGGACCATTGGCATTTATACAGCGATCAGTGCTATAAAAATGCACTAATTACTGTGTAAATGCCATTGGTAGTGAAGGGGTTAACCTGGAGGGGGCGCTCTAAGGGTTAACTGTGTTCCCTGGGCGTCTTCTAACTGCATGTGGGCTGGCCTGGATGGGGGAAGGGAGTGATCATGGCTTCCATATACAGGAAGCCTGTGATCACAGCCCTTCCCCCTCTAACAGAACGGAGATCCGTGTTTACTTACACGGACCTCCGTTCTGTCACTGCAGGGACAATACCTCCCCCTTTATCGGCCTCCTTGATGAAGAGGGATGAAAGTTTGATGCTTCCTTAACCACTTCCAAATCGAGCCTGTTTTTTGGGTTCAGTGGCTACGAGTTAAAAACAGTTTTTTTTGGTAAAAAATTACTTAGAACCCCCAAACATATATATTTTTTTCTAACACCCTAGAGAATAAAATGCCGGTCATTGCAAAACTTTATGTCACACCATATTTGCGCAGCGGTCTTCCAAGCGTACTTTTTTTTTTAATAAATTCAGTTTTTTTAGTTAAAAATAAGAAAACAGTAAAGTTAGGCCAATTTTTTTCCATGTTGTGAAAGATAATGTTACGCCGAGTAAAATGACACCCAATAAGTTATGCTTCAAAATTGCGCCCGCTCACGGAATGAAGACAAACTTTGCACAACTTAAAAATCTCCATTGGCGACATTTAAAAAATTCTACAGGTTAGCAGTTTTGAGTTACAGAGGAGGTCTAGTACTAGAATTATTGCTCTTGCTCTAACGATGGCGGCGATACCTCACATGTGTGGTTTGAACACCGTTTTCATATGTGGGCGGGACTTACATATGCGTTTGATTCTGCACGCGAGCTCAGTAAAGAGCGCTTTAAAAAATTTTTTTATTATTATTTATTTTGCTTTTTACTTTTTATTTTTACACTGTTCTTTTTTTTTTAAAAAAAGATCACTTTTAATCCTATTACAAGAAATGTAAACATTCCTTGTAATAGAAAAAAGCATGCCAGGACCTCTTAAATATGAGACCTGGGGTCAAAAAGACTTCAGATCTCATATTTACAGTAAAATGCAAAAACAAAAAAAAATATTTGAAAAAATATGACAGCCCAAAGGAAAAAAAATTGGGCCCTTTAAGACCGTTGGGCAGAACTGACTTTTGACATCATTTCCGCTCTGCCCTACTATGGAGCTGAGTGAGCAGCTTCAGCCGCTCAGTCGACTCACGGACACTGAGGGGGACGGATCCGATCATCTCCGCTGCTGCCCTAAGCGGCGGAGATGACAGGAAAACGACAGGAGGGGGGGCACCACTTCCGCCGCTGATAAAAGTGATCTTGCGGTGAATCCGCCACTAAGACCACTTTTATCTGACGGGGAATCGCCGACTGTAAAAAATGATATCTGAATGGTGCCTGCAGGTACCATTTAGATATCACCACTCAAACTCAAGGACGTCATATGACGTCCGGCGGTACGGAAGTGGTTAAAGAAGACTTTTATTTCATTTTTTATTTTTTTTTTACATTTTAATTTTATTATCTTTATATTTTTTTGCACATGGAATATTATATACAGTATCTCACAAAAGTGGGTACACCCCTCACGTGTTTGTAAATATTTTATTACATCTTTTCATGTGACAGCACTGAAGAAATGAAATGTTGCTACAATGTAAAGTTATGAGTGTACAGCTTGTATAACAGTATAACAGTGTATAACAGTGTAAATTTGCTGTCCCCTCAAAATAACTCAACACACAGCCATTAATGTCTAAACTGCTGGCAACAAAAGTGAGTACCCCCCAAGTGAAAATGTCCAAATTGGGCCCAAAACTGTCAATATTTTGTGTGGCCACCATTATTTTCCAGCACTGCCTTAACCCACTTGGGCATGGAGTTCACCAGAGCTTCACAGGTTGCCACTGGAGTCCTCTTCCACTCCTCCATGATGACATTACGGAGTTGGTGGATGTTAGAGACCTTGTGATCCTCCACCTTCCATTTAAGGATGCCCCATAGATGTTCAATAGGGTTTAGGTCTGGAGACATGCTTGGCCAGTCCATCACCTTTACCCTCAGCTTCTTTAGCAAGGCAGTAGTCATCTAGGAGGTGTGTTTGAGGTGGTTATCATGTTGGAATACTGCCCTGTGGCCCAGTCTCTGAATGGAGGGGATCATGCTCTGCTTTAGTATGTCACAGTACATGTTGGCATTCATGGTTCCCTCAATGAACTGTAGCTCTCCAGTGCAGGCAGCACTCATGCAGCCCCAGACCATGACACTCCCACCACCATGCTTGACTGTAAGCAAGACACACTTGTTTTTGTACTCCTCACCTGTTTGCTGCCACACACGCTAATCACCATCTGAACCAAATCATTTTATCTTGGTCTCATCAGACCACAGGACATGGTTCCAGTAATTCGTGTGCTTAGTCTGCTTGTCTTCAGCAAACTGTTTGCAGACCTTCTTGTGCATGATCTTTAGAAGAGGCTTCCTTCTGGGACGACAGTCATGCAGACCAATTTGATGCAGCGTGTGGCGTATGGTCTGAGCACTGACAGGCTGTCCCCCACCTATTTAACCTCTGCAGTAATGCTGGCAGCACTTATACATCTATTTCCCAAAGACAACCTCTGGATATGAAGTTGAGCATGTGCACTCAACTTCTTTGGTCGACGACGGTGAGGCCTATTCTGAGTGGAACCTGTCCTGTTAAAGTACTGTATGGTCTTGGCCACCATGCTGCGGCTCAGTTTCAGGGTCTTGGAAAACTTCTTATAGCCTAGGCCATCTTTATGTAGAACAACAATTCTTTTTTTTCAGATGCTCAGAGAGTTCTTTGCCATGAGGTGCCATGTTGAACTTCCAGTGACCAGTATGAGAGAGTGAGAGCGATAACACCAAATTTAACACACCTGCTCCCCATTCACACCTGAGACCTTGTAAAACAATGAGTCACATGACACATGACAGGAGGGAAAATGGCCAATTGGGCCCAATTTGACCTTTTTTCACTTAGAAGTGTTCACACTTTTGTTGACAGAGGTTTAGACATTAATGGCTGTGTGTTGAGTTATTTTAAGGGAACAGCAAATGTACACTGTTATACAAGCTGTACACTCACTACTTTACATTGTAGCAAAGTGTCATTTCTTCAGTGTTGTCACATGAAAAGATATAATAAAATATTTACAAAAATGTGAGGGGTGTACTCATTTTTGTGAGATACTGTAGGCTGTATATATATATATATATATATATATATATATATATATTAATATACTGCCTGCACACCACTAACTAACCTGCCAAATCTAGCCGAAGTTCTCTCCACTATCACACCACATGTGGCTGATGTGTAAGCAGCCTTATATAGTTTAGGGCGTGGACTTAGCCCCCTGAGCCATTATTGGCTTAAGGCACCCTGCCTTTAGCCAATTATGGCTCTTGCAGCAGAGCACGCTGTGATTGACCAAATGCTGGTCGGGTGCATGCTTTGGCTAATCATAAGACGTCAAAGAACTGCGATTCTGCAGTGCATTTTGGGGCGCTCCGTGGCACTCAAATTTTCCGCGAACGCCCCATAATCTTTGCTATTCGGTGAACGCCCGATGTTCAAGTCGAACTTGCGTTTGACTCGAATATCAGGCCCATTCCTATCAGGCAGCAGTGTTTTGGAAGGGAGACCCCTCTCAAAACACCCCCTTAATGTTGAAGGCTATGTTGACTGAGATTGGCACAGCAGCAGGCTGCATGCTCATTTCTTATGGGGATATCAGCCTGCATGCATGATGTGCTGGTTAGTTCTGGCTGGGGACAAAATATGGTAAATCCTCCAAGGACTGAAACTGTGTTTCAAAATCATACAGAACTACTGCCTGTAGATTTGCCTGCAGAATATATATTTTTTTTTTTTACTTCTACTATATAAGGGAGATTGACAGCAGTCCACCAGATGGTGCATTAATCTGGTGCACATTATCCTATTGTAAATAGGGTGAATCTGTCTGTGGAATTCCAGATAAATGCCATCAAATCTCACTTGAGCAAATGTCAATAAAAGGTTCAGTGATTCATTTATTTATCCTGTATGTGTTGGAAAGAAAAAATTGACTTAATTTAGTGAATAAGTAGAAGTTGTGCTAATTTTAATAATTCAATCATTTTCAAGCATGAGTAATTTTGAAATAAATACACGTGTAAAATCACTATGCAAAGTAAAAAAAAAAAACCTCACATTTAAAATGTAAATGCTGTACACCTTTAACAATTCAACCCCACCCTTTTCCATCATGAAATATGGTAAAGTACAATCAGTGTACTTCTGCAGAAAAATCCAGGCCCCTGTATCACAGTGAAAATATAATCTAGTTTATTTTTACATATATACAGTATATAGCACTTTAACAGCAAAAGGGAAAGTGCTAAATTGTTTACATTTCCGAATATATTTATACCATGTTTATTTATGTTATGTAAAGAAGCTAATTAACATTTGACAACCCCATCATTAATACCAGACAAACCGACGTATGTAACCACCTATACCTCCAAGACTCCAGATTTCCAGAAGAGAGTCTCATTATTTAGGGATAACAAGTAGTGTTGAGCGAACCCGCACTGTAACGTTCGGGTCCGTACCGAACTTTCGGGTGTCCGGGACCCGAAACTGAACAGGACATTTCAAAAAACGTTCGGGTTCGGGTTCTGGGTTCTGGTAGTTGATCACGCATGTTGAATAGCTGCAGGGCAGCCAATCAACAAACGTTTCACTGGTTTGCCCTTAGAAGCCATCACAGCCATGCCTACTAATGGCATGGCTGTGATTGGCCAGTGCATCATGTGACCCAGCCTCTTTATAAGCTGGAGTCACAGTGCTGCATGTCACATGCTCTTGGGTTAGTGTAGGGAGAGGAAGCTGCCAGCGTGAGGGAGAGATTACAGACATTTTAACATCTGATCCTGCATCCTGAGATTACTACTGTTGTGCTGTTGCTCTGAGGGACAGATAGCAGAAATTTGCGATTTCACATACTGCTGCTTTGAGTTGCAGATTGCAGATCAAACTCTGCCTAAAACAATGATCGCTACGATTGTGCACAACGATCAGATTGTTGGAGTAATTTGAGATTTCACATACTGCTGCTTTGAGTTGCAGATTGCAGATCAAACTCTGCCTAACACAACGATCGTCACAACGATCAGATTGTTGGAGTAATTTGAGATTTCACATACTGCTGCTTTGAGTGACACATTGCAGATCAAACCCTGCCTAACACAACTATCGTTACGATCGTACACAACTATCAGATTGTGGGATCGTACACAACGATCATATTGTGGGAGTAATTTGAGATTTCACATACTGCTGCTTTGAGCGATCTGACTGCACTAGGTAGTGGCTTCTGCTTAGAGGGACAGATTATTGTTCAAAAATCATTGCCTACTCCTATAGGGCCAGCTGTTGCTGTAAGTGACACATTATTGTTCAAAAATCATCTCCTAGTTCTAAAGGGAGAGTTTCCAGCTGTTGCTTAGAGGGGCAGATTCTTGTTCAAAAACCATTGCCTACTCCTATAGGGCCAGCTGTTGCTGTAAGTGACACATTATTGTTCAAAAATCATCTCCTAGTTATAAAGGGAGAGTTTCCAGCTGTTGCTTCGAGGGACAGATTCTTGTTCAAAAACCATTGCCTACTCCTATAGGGCCAGCTGTTGCTGTAAGTGACACATTATTGTTGAAAAATCATCTCCTAGTTCTAAAGGGAGAGTTTCCAGCTGTTGCTTAGAGGGACAGATTATTGTTCAAAAAACATTGCCTACTCCTATATGTCCAGGTTCCAGCTGTTGCTGTAAGTGACAGATTTTTTATTGTTCACAAATCATCTCCTAGTTCTAAAGGGAGAGCTTCCAGCTGTTGGTGTGAGCAGTGCATTTCTTGCACCAAAATAAAAAGTCCGGCTACGTTGGTGTTTTCCAAAAAAAAGGTATTAATTGGTATTATTAAATACTTACACAGGGCTACATAGTAAATTTGCGGGCCCAATGAGGAGAGCAAATAAGGGACGTGGTCATGGTGCTGCTGGTGAAGATGGTGCTGCTGGTGTTGGTGGTGTTGGTGAACCTCCTGTTGGAAGGAGAGGACGTGGTCGAGGTGTGCCAGCTACACGCACAAGGGAAACAACTTCCTCAGGTAGCCAACAGAACCTTCACCGGTATATGGTGGGCCCGAATGCCCCTCAACGATTGGTGAGGCCAGAACAAGTACAGGCGATAGTAGATTGGGTGGCTGACAATGCCTCCAGTTCCTTCACATTGTCTCCCTCCCGGTCCCTTGATGAAAGCTCAGAGTTGGCACCTGAACCCCATGGCCATCTGTCTTTCACCTCAGCCCCTTGTAAATTAGCCTAGCAGTCTGAGCCCCAAGTCCTGCAAGAGACTCTTATGCTTTTTGATGACTCTCCTGGTGTGCTTTCCGAGGGAAATCCACATAGCGCTGCCCCAGAAGTGGAAGACATTGAGTGTACCGATGCCAAACCACTTCTGTTGCAGGATGAGGACATGGAAACACCAGCGCAGCACATTTCTGATGATGACGAAACACAGGTGCCAACTGCTGCAGCTTGCCTCAGTGTGCAGACTGACAAGGAGGGCAGTGGTGAAGGGTGGGTGGAAGATGATGAGGAGGATGATGAGGTCCTAGACCCCACATGGAATAAGGGTCATGCAAGTGACGTGTGGAGTTTGGAGGAAGAGGTGGTGGTCGCACAGAGGCACCAGCACAGCAAAAGAGGAAGCAGGTTGCAAAAGCGGAGCAAACGACCCCTAGACAGTAGGCCTGCTACTACCCACCACACCCAGGGACCTAGCATACCAAAGGCAGCTCAAAGGCATTCCCCCATGTGGCAGTTCTTCAGACAATGTGCTGACGACAAGACATGAGTGGTTTGCAAGCTTTGCAATGATAGCCTGAGCCGGGGCATAAATGTTTTCAACCTGAGCACAACCCCCATGACCAGGCATCTAAATTCAAGGCACAAGCTGCATTGGAATAATTACCTCAAAATCCAAGAAAGGTCTCGGCCTCCTTCTGCTTGCTCTTCTGCTGCTGCCTCGGCCTCTTCCTCCACCTCTACAGTGACAGTGTCACCTGCTACCCAGCAAACAGACGATATGACAGCAACATCACTATGTCCGCCACTGTCCCCAAGCATTTCCACATGGTCCCATTTACAGCTGTCCATCTCCCAAACACTGGAGAGAAAGAGGAAGTACCCCCCTACCCACCCACAATCCCTGGCCCTGAATGCCAGCATTTCAAAATTCCTGGTTTTGAAATGCTGTCATTCCGTCTGGCGGACACGGACAGTTTCAAAAACCTGATGGCGGTGGCTGTCCCACAGTACGTGGTACCCAGCCGCCACTACTTTTCCAGGCGAGCCATCCCTTCCCTGCACAAACAAGACGGGGACAAGATCAAGTGTGCACTGCGCAACGCCATCAGTGGCAAGGTCCACATAACCACTGATACATGGACCAGTAAGCACGGGCAGGGACGCTATATCTCGCTAACTGCACACTGGGCAAATGTATTGGCGGGTGGGCCTGAGCCGGCTAGCCATTTGGCGCATGTCCTTCCACCACCGGGGATTGCAGGGCATTTCTCTTTGCCTCCTGTTGCCTCCTCCTCCTACTGCGCTTCCTCCTTCTCGACCACCCACTCATCCGCTCAGCGTAACACCTTCACCACCAACATCAGCACATCCAGGGGGAAACGACAGCAGGCTGTTTTAAAACTGATATTTTTGGGGGATAAACCCCACACTGCGCAGGAGCTGTGGATGGGCATTGAACAACAGACCAATGAGTGATTGTTGCCACTGAGCCTCAAGCCTGGCCTGGTGGTGTGCGACAATGGCTGAAATCTCGTAGCGGCTTTGGGCTGAGCCGGTTTGACGCACATCCCTTGCCTGGCGCATGTGCTGAATTTGGTGGTACAGAATTTTTTTTAAAAACTACCTGGATATGTCAGAGCTGCTGCATAAAGTGCGGTCCGTCTGTGCACACTTTCGGCGTTCTCACCCTGCTGCTGCTCACCTGTCTGCGCTGCAGCGGAACTTCGGCCTTCCTGCTCACCGCCTCATATGCGACGTGCCCACAAGGTGGAACTCCACCTTGCATATGCTGGAGAGACTGTGCGAGCAGCAGCAGGCAATAGTGGAGTTTCAGCTGCAGCACGCATGGGTCAGTCGCTCTGCGGAACAGCAACACTTCACCACCAATGAGTGGGCCTCCATGCGAGACCTGTGTAGCATATTGCGGTCTTTTGAGTACTCCACCAACATGGCCAGTGCCGATGACGCTGTTCTCAGCGTTACTATACCACCTCTATGTCTCCTTGAAAAAACACTTCGGGCCATGATGGAAGAGGATGTGTCACAGGAGGATGAGGAGGAGGAGGAGGAAGAGGGGTAATTTCCACGGTTATCAGGCCAGTCATTTGCAAGTGGCTCGGAGGGTGGGTTCCTGCACCAACATAGGCCAGGTCAAAAATATTCAAACCAGGGCACAGTTCTGGAGGATGAGGAGGATGAGGAAGATGAGGAGGAGGAGGAATTGCAGCAGGGTGGCACCCAACGCAGCTCGTGGGCATCACTGGAGCGTGGCTGGGGCGATACAGAGGACACAGATGATATACCTCCCACAGAGGACAACTTGTCTTTGCTTCTGGGCAGCCTGGCACACATGGTCGACTACATGCTGCAGTGGCTGCGCAACGACAGCCGATTTGCCCACATTGTAACTTCTTCTGATTACTGGGTGGCCACCCTGCTGGATCTCCTTTACAAGGACAACGTGCCGTCCTTAATTCCCTCACTGGAGCGTGAGAGGAAGATGCACGACTACAAACGCACTCTGGTAGAGGCGCTTCTGAGGGCATTCCCAAATGACACTGGGGGCTCAGCGGAAGCACAAGGTGAAGGCAGAGGAGGAGGAGGTAGAGGCCACCAATGCAGCTGTGCCACCGCCAGCACCTCAGAAGGCAGGGTTAGCATGGCCGAAATGTGGCAAAGCTTTGTCAGCAGCCCGCCACAACAAACAGCACCACCAGCCGATAGACAACGTCTTAGCAGGAAGCAGCATTTCAGCAACATGGTGCAAGAGTATGTGTGCACATGCCTACACGTACTGACTGATGGGTCTGCCCCATTCAACTTCTGGGTCTCCAAATTGGCCACATGGAATGAGCTTGCCCTTTATGCCTTAGAGGTGCTGGCCTGCCCTGCAGCCAGTGTATTGTCGGAACATGTGCTTAGCACGGCAGGGGGCGTTATCACAGACAAGCGGAGCCGTTTGTCCACAGCCAACGTGGACAAGCTAACCTTTATTAAAATGAATCAGGCATGGATCCCACAAGACTTGTCTGTACCTTGTGCAGAATAAACATTTAGACCGGACTCACACAGCCATTCATATACTTGTTTTTTTGAATAGGCCTCAATATTTTGGGGGCTACCCCAATTATAAACAAAAAAAAAATAAAAATACCATGTTGGCTACCTCCTTCTCCTCCTCGACCACCGCCACTTTCACCTACACTGCCATGGTCACGGCCTAGTCAACCTCTAGGCTCCTACTCCACATCCACCCCCCTTCCCATTATTTTATTTGATTTTAATTTATTTTCCCTATCCCCATTTTTTTGTAGGGCACTTGCCCTACTCTTCCCCCCATTTTACTTCCTTTTGCAGCCCTCTAGCACTTGCCAGGACATTGTTACAGCCATTTTTTTGCCTAAAAGTTCGGGTCCCCATTGACTTCAATGGGGTTCGGTGTCCGGGATAACATTTGGGCAACGCTCGGTGCCGAACCCAGACTTTTTCCCAAAGTTCGCACGGACCCTCCGAACCCGAACGTCCAGGTGTTCGCTCAACTCTAGTAAAAAGCTCACTTACATAATATAATTAATCTGGTTGAAAAAAGACACAAATCCATCCAGTTCAACTAACAGACAAAAACAGCACATAAACAGACAGAAAACCTCCACTATCCTACACCCACAGTTGACCCTGAGGAAGGCAAAAAAAAACCAATAAAGCATGATCCAATTTGCTCCAGCAGGGAAAAAAAATACTGATCTCCCAAGAAGCAATCAGATATTCCCTGGATCAACGTTACCTATAAATATTAGTATCCATTTATATTATGAGCATTTAGGAAATAATCCAGGCCTTTTTTAAACCAATCTATTGAGCTGGCCAGAACCAGCTCTTGGGGGAGTCTATTCCACATTTTCACAGCTCTTACTGTAAAGAAGCCTTTCTGTATTTGGAGATTAAATCTCTTTTCCTCCAGATGTAAGGAGTGTCCTCTTGTACTCTGTGAAGACCTTAAAGTGAATAACTCTACACTGAGTTGACTAAATGGTCCACTTATGTATTTATACATGTTGATTATATTCCCCCTTAATCTCCTAGTCTCAAGAGAGAAGCTCAGTTCAAGTAATCTTTCTTCAAACTGAGCTCTTCCATGCCTCATTTCAGTTTGGATGCCCTTCCGTGCACTTTCTCCAGTTCCCCAATATCCTTTTTGTGAGCTGTTGCCAAAAACTAAACTGCATATTCCTGATGAGGTCTCACTCTGCAGTCCATACATCTCATCTTTTAATGCAAGAAAGGATTTTAATCACTTTGGAAACCACAGCTTGGCACTGCATGCTGTTATTAAGCATCTACCAGAACATCCATATCATTCTCCACTATTGATTCCCCTGTTGTACTCCCCCTAGTATGTATGATGCATGCATATTTTAGCAACCAAGTGCATACCTTTACATTTATCAACATTAAACCTCATTTGCCACACAGCTGCCCAATTAAACAATGCATTGAGGTTGGCTTGTAAGTTTGAGACATCCTGTAAGGATATTATTCCACTGCATAGCTTGGTGTCATCTGCAAAGACTGAAATGGTACTTTTAATATGGTCTTTTAGACCTGGTTCACACCTATGCATTTTTAAGTTTTGCAGAAACACACTACAGTCCATTTAACATGGTTTCCTGTGGGTCACATTCACATCTGTGCATTTTATGGAAAGGGCCATGGATTTTTTTCTGGTTTTTGGCTCCATAGACTTCAAAGGATCAAAAACGTGTATGTAAAAATGCAAAATGCAACTGGAATAGGCATCAACTGCAACGTGCATAGGTGTGAACCAGGTATTAGCCAGGTTGCTATCCATTTACAATCTGATTTTTTCAAACCTGTAGATTTTGCCTTACACATTAGCCATGTGAGGTGAACTGTGTCAAACACTTTTTGCAAAATCCAAGTATACTATATCCACAGCCGCTCCTTTGTCAATGGTTTTGCTTACCTCCTCATAAAATGAAATTAGATTTGTTTGACAACTTCCATTGTTTTGTGAATCCATGCTGTCTATTGATTAAAATGTTTTTTTCCAGCAAAAACTAATCTATGTGGTCTTTTATTAAACTCTTCAGTATCTTCCCAACTATAGAAGTTAAACTAACAAGTCTGTAGTTACTCAGTAAAGACTTTGACCCATTTTTAAATATAGGCATTACATTGGCCTTACAGCGATCCAGTGGTACTATGCAGTGGCGTAACTAGAACCCTCAGGGCCCCGATGCAAGAAACCATGAAGGGCCCCCCTGGCAGGGCCCTTTCCTCGGAGCCCGGTCGCAAGTCACTTGTGCCTCTAGTACCAAAGAACGTAGCCCCGGGACTCCCAAGATCAATGCGGTGACGTATCATGGTGACCTAGCGACATTCCGGTTA
>BLSH010454306.1:81854-93910 GCA_018402905.1 Glandirana rugosa
GAACAGAACGGGGTTGGAGAGGATGACAGGGAGTTGTTGTAGACAAGTGTGGCTAGGTTGGGGCAAGACAAGGATGAGATTGTGTCATAGAGGTGGTCATTAGCAGAGTAGAGAAGAGAAGTGTTGAGGTGGCGAAGGTTTCTGCGGGTAACTGTTAGGTGGTTGGAGGGAGAGGAGGTGGAAGACAGTGAAAGAGTGAAACTGATAAGGTGGTGATCAGAGAGTGGGAGAGGATTGTTGGAAAGGTTGCACGGAGTGCACAGATAGGAGAAGACAAGATCTAGGGTGTTGCCGTTGGAGTGGGTAGGAGTCTGTATGCATTGCTTCAGGTCAAAAGATGAGGTTAGACTGAGAAGTTTAGAAGTAAGAGTAGTGATAGCGTTAACAGGGATGTTGAAATCGCCAAGAATGATTGTGGGGATTTCAGAAGAGAGAAAGTGGGGTAGCCAGGCAGAGAAGTCATCTAGGAAAGTTGATGCCGGCCCAGGGGGCCGGTAGATGACGGCGACTCTTAGGGGAATAGGAGAAAATAGACGGATGCAATGTGCTTCAAAAGAGGAGAGTGTCAGAGAGGGAGGAGGGTGGAGTACCTGATAGGTGCTGCGTGGTGCAAGAAGGATTCCCACTCCACCTCCCTTCCTTCCACTTGGTCTAGGGGAGTGTGTCCAGAGAAGGCCACCATGGGAGAGGGAAGCATGAGCTGTATTGTCAGATCCATGAAGCCAAGTTTCAGTAAAGGCAAGGAGGTTGAAGGAATTAGTGATAAAGAGGTCGTGGAGGGCAGTGAGTTTGTTGCAGACAGAGCGGGCATTCCAGAGGCCACAGGAGAAGGGGAGGCTGGTATTAGGAATAAGAGGAATAGAGACCAAATTCTGTGGGTTGCGACTGTAGGCAGAGGGTGTTGGGAGATGGGAGCGCCGGGCAAAGATGGATGATGGAGGCCCAGGGTTTGGGGATATATCACCAGAGGTTAGGAGAAGCAGGAGGGTGAGTGAGGTAATGTGGGAGTGCGATTTATATGGAGGGGCATGCCTCAGAGTCCTGGTGGCTCTTTCAGTACATGGATGTAGAATGAGAAAGAGTTGGTGGGAGCAGTAATAGGGAGAGGACAGAAGGTGGGGCGAAATATAAAGGCTGAGTGGTGGAGAAGAGGGGTGAAGGTGAGAGAGTTTGAGGAGAGAGGACACAAGTGCCAGAAGGAGTGGTAGAGAATGCATGTTATAGAGTGGAAGGAGAGCTGAGTAGAGAGACAGGGTCACCTGCAGGCTGATGGGTGTTTGCAGTGTAGTTTCCTATGTATATTCGCTTTGTGCAATCGCTGAAGTGCAGAGATTGAAGTGCTGATCACTTGTAGAAAGCATCACTTTGAGAAAGCAGCCCCTGCAATGTGCTACCCCCCAGCTATGTGCTGACCCCCATAAGGGTGCTGAAATTTATACTGGTATAAGGGTGGGGGTGGAAGTTTGTTAGTTAATCATGAGTGATTATAAGGATGCCTAACAATCAAGTGGACCTTTCACTTAAGACAAACCAGAGATGAGCCATAAAGATAGCAGCACATAAAACTTGGGTAAGACACTACAGAGAAGCAAAAACATTATAATAATGCGCATAGGGCAACAGATGGAACAGGCCACATACCATAGCAAAAATACATAGATATTAGAGTTCAGTTGAGAGTGGATTGCTTCAGCTGACACATACCATAGCAAAAAATACACAGATTAGAGTAGAGTTCAGTTGAGAGTGGATTGCTTCAGCTGACACATACCATAGCAAAAAATACACAGATTAGAGTAGAGTTCAGTTGAGAGTGGATTGCTTCAGCTGATACATACCATAGCAAAAAATACACAGATTAGAGTAGAGTTCAGTTGAGAGTGGAGTACCTGATAGGTGCTGCGTGGTGCAAGAAGGATTCCCACTCCACCTCCCTTCCTTCCACTTGGTCTAGGGGAGTGTGTCCAGAGAAGGCCACCATGGGAGAGGGAAGCATGAGCTGTATTGTCAGATCCATGAAGCCAAGTTTCAGTAATGGCAAGGAGGTTGAAGGAATTAGTGATAAAGAGGTCGTGGAGGGCAGTGAGTTTGTTGCAGACAGAGCGGGCATTCCAGAGGCCACAGGAGAAGGGGAGGCTGGTATTAGGAATAAGAGGATGAAATATTCCAACTGACATATTAACCAGAAGGGTCAGGAAGAAGACGGGCCCTCCTGGAAGAATGGTGCCATTGATCGCCGAGACCACCAATGGAGTGGCGAGAGGCAAAAGGCCAAGCTTCATGGAAGAAGCCAGTTTCCAGTCCATAAAGTTGCCCGCAGCTCCAGAATCAAGAAATGCCGGGACTGAATGAGAGGAAGTGCCGGTGTGAAGGAACACCGACAGCTCGAGATGCAAAGGTGAGGTTTCTGGGTCCAATACTCCACCTTCCAGATGTATTAGACCCGAGCGTTTCCCAGACGCAGCAAGCAAGTGTCACGAAGGTGACCTTTGCCCCCATAGTAAAGGCACAGGCCTAGAACGCTCCTCGGGAGATAGCCTAGTCCAGCCCAGCTGCATGGGTTCCTCAGCTGACAGGGGGTGCTCCATGGACTGCAGAGAGGGGAGCTCAGGCTGATTAAGGACCAGGGGGTGCAGACATCTTTTTTCTAGGGTCTTCTCCTGGAAGCGA
Organism: Glandirana rugosa; assembly: GCA_018402905.1. Taxonomy (NCBI): domain Eukaryota; kingdom Metazoa; phylum Chordata; class Amphibia; order Anura; family Ranidae; genus Glandirana; species Glandirana rugosa. The sequence goes on from BLSH010454306.1 coordinate 84,525, forward strand.
ATGTTGATCTGGTTGCACAGGGAGATCAAGTCGCCCAGATCAGCGGGAATGGTCCTACTCGCTAATTCGTCCTTCACTCTGTCGGAGAGGCCCTGTAAGAAGACTGCAATCAAGGCCTCATTGTTCCAATTCAACTCAGCTGACAGAATCTGAAAATGGAGGGCATTCTGACCCACAGAAAGAGACTGCTGACGGAGGCGTAAAAGGCCGCTGGCTGCTGAGGAGACACAACCTGGTTCCTCAAAGATGTTTTGAAAGAGTTTTAGGAAACTAGACAGGCTAGAAACCACGGGGTCACTCTTCTCCCACAGAGGGGCAGCCCAGGCTAGAGCCTCGCCGGAAAGGAGAGAAATAATGTAGGCCACCTTCGCCTGAACAGACGGGAAATAATGGTGCACTGGCTGAGGAATGCCCTGCAGGCTTTAGAGTCTCCAGAGTACCGGGATGGAGCCAGTAACTGCAACGGATTAGCTGCTGTGAGCATAACTGGAACCGATATGGCCACAGGCTGTGTGGGGTTTGCTGGACAGAAGGTCCCAGGGAGGCCTGGAGCTGATCAAAGCAGGACGCCAAATCTTGCAGGAATCACATCACCTGCGTCTGATTAGACTCTTGTGTCTCCAGTCTGCAGACTATGCCCTGCATCAGATCATCCACAGGTAGCGTACATCAGCCGGGTCCATGGCTGATCAAACTGTCACAACTCTAATGGGTTCTGTGACAGGTGCGTACCACTGGAGTGCGAATCGCATCAATGTAGTGTAGCACACCACAAGGTTGTGGACCTATGGCTGACTGCTGCTAAGTAGTACCGGCTGATACGGGGAGAGGGCCTCCTAGAGCACGGACACTGAAACTCAGGGAGCTAATGCATCGGTTTCCCCAGGGCATGGAATCTAAGAGCCAGTGGGTGTTCACCAGAGCCTCTAGTGGTGAGGATGGATTTGGCTGCAACTGGATCCAGGTCACGGTCCCAGGGTCCCCTAGCTCACGTTCGGGCTGGCCCCAGGTGGTAGAGGGGAAGCAGCAGTACAGGAACAGTAAGAATAGTCAGGTGACAGGAGAAACCAAAGACAAGCCAAAGATCCAGGTATCAGGCAGGAAGGGATAGTCAGACAAGCCAAGGATCAGAACACGGATAAGAGTCAGAGCAACTGAAGGAGGCAATCACACACAAGCCAAACACGGACAAATGTTGATCAGAAATGAGACCTTGCACTGCAGGTATTATATCCTGTTATCAATTAAGGCCTGGGGCAGAGACCAGCTGAGGAGGGCCTACTAAAGCACATAGGTGAGGGAGGCCCGGCCTCTAACTGGACACATGCAGCAAAGGTAGGCAACAGATAAGACGTGTTTTCTGGTTACATGACACAGCATGTTACCACATACCTGTAAGGTAAAGTAGTGTGCAATAAAGCACCACATATTTATCGCCCCTATTGCCAAACCCCACACCTGCTATTAAATTTGGACAATCCCCTTTATTAAAGTGTTACTAAACCCATAACAGTAAAACCAGTCTGTATATGCAGTAAAGCATGCTTGCTATATGCACTATGGAACCTAAGGGGTTAATCCTTCACATTGTGTAAAAAGGCTGTTTGATCCTGTTTTCTCTGACCTCCCCTTCTTTTACTGTACCTAATCAATTTGCTGATAGCACAGAGCCTGAGGAGGCACTCTGCACATGCTCAGTTTCGTGTGTATTGCTAGATTTTTTTTTCGGAGGGTGCATGTGATCAGCACAGGGCCAATCAGCACTGTCCAGACAAAAAGTCACGAGTCATGCAGTCTCATAGGGCAGTCAGAGGAGAATGAAAAATACTCCTACAAGCTTTAACCAGTGCACAGTCACAAGACTGCTATTGTTGACTAAATATATAAATTATGATATTTAATATTTTCCAGATATGATTTGGTAAATGAGAGTCCTTGGACCATGAGTGAAAGCTTTAACACAACAACAGAAATTTATTGGTACATTGTATGAAAGTTGGGGGGGTGGCCAGGACCTGCATGTGAGCGGACGTGTCTCACAGAGCTCCTCTGTAGATCCTGCAAAGATCCTGTCCCAGCATCTGATTTTTGGACATTGACACCCTAAAACCACTCCTGGACCTCTCTGGACACTGCAGGACGTTATACCCACCCGAATGAGCGGTGTGCAGACTCGTAAACAAAAGGGGGGCAGCGGGATGGCCAAAATCCAACATGGCTCCTCGGCTGCCTCCTCACAGGGCACACGATCTGAAAAGAACAGGGAGATGTATAAGCCATCCAAGACCCATAAAGCCCTTGGTAAAGATCCCCCAAAATATATTTTTTATTATGCCCAAAAACTCTTTGAAGCTGCCGCACCACTAGTGCAGGAAGATTTGGAGCAGGCGCCAGCCATCTTTCATGCAGAAAGGGAGGGAGAGCAGTGCACACAGGCCCCATCTGCTGATGTAGACCAAAATGACACTGATATGGAGGAAGAGGGTGAAGGGGATTAAGCCATACAATCCACCCTTGTGGAAATACTGTGGGCGGTGCATAAGTGCTCAGTGGGCACCCTAAAAGAACACTTTGGGGGTATGAAGGAGGAAATAGGCTCAATCCACCAGGATCTGAAGAGGATTAGGGAGCACACCACAGCGGTGGAAGGTCACATCAGCGAGGTGGAAGATAAGCTGCCCCCTCTCATACATGATAAACAAACTACTAAAAGGCTGGCAAAAGCTAAAGAACTGAACAATGATGACATTGAAAACCGTTTGAGGCGGAACAATGTTAGGATTGTAGGGTTACCGGAAAAGACCGCGGGCAGAGATCCTACAGATTTTGTGGAAATCTGGTTGCTGGACATTTTTGGAAAAGAGGCGTTTACTCCCATGTATTCAATGGAGCGGGCTCACAGAGTTCGACCTAGACCCCTCCCACCGGGTCACCCTCCACGCACCCTGTTAGCACGGTTCCTCAACTTCAAAAACAAGGAAAGGGTGTTGCGCATAGTGAGGGAGTGCAGTAATATATAGTATAACAGAGGTCAAGAAAAGACTTCAAAGACTACAAGCTAACTACACCATGCTGTTTCCCGTGAGACTTCGCATAGTGGCATTTCTTTGAGAGTGCAATGGATGCCTCCGAGTGGCTAGATGCAAATGAGCCAATGGTCCGACAACACAGGAGGGCGTCCGCAGAAGCACAGTAAAGAGTCCATGGTGCATCCTTATTTCTCAACCTGTTGGGTGCAGATACATCCTATATGTTGTGACCAATAAATTAAAGATCCCGGCTGGGAACACTGCTGATCCTGTTCCAGAATGCGAGCAAGAACCATCTTTGTACCTGTGTTTCTCCTGGAATCCACAACGTACAGGCAGATGTGTGTTTATACCTGCCTATACTGCTTTGTTTGACTGGTGGGTGCAGCCTGCACCCACACTGTTCCTATTAGCTCTTTTTGTTCAGGTTTTTATTTTCCTCATGGTTGCTGCACCTCATACCACTGTGCAAGTGACTGAAACCGAGAGACCTAAAAAAGCGATGATGCATATCTGTGGTGATGGAGGTGCCTTAGTTACAGTTTTGTTAAAAACAATTTATGTGAATCTTACCTATGATTTTTATTCCAGCACATTTAATCTTTACCCACTTCAGGATGACTATAGGCCATCCCTCCCCTACAATAGCTAACTGTGGGGCCTGAATCAACTCCCCTTTACTCACTTACTTTATGGGTCTCTTACAAACTGAAGTACCCACCTTTGGGACTCCCGCACTCCCTGCTGTTCTTGCCTTGCAGTCTTATCATGGCTAATGTCCCTTTATTGTCCTGGAACATTATAAGAATTGGGGACACCTTGAAATGCACAATGGTGTCTATGGCTCTCCGTAGACACCTGCCAGCAGTATATGCCCTACAGGAAACACACCTGGTGTCAGAGATGGTTTCATGTCTATAGTTCTCTTGGGTGGGATGGGGGTACCACACCTCTCACACCTCCTATTTCAGGGGTGTGAGTATACTGATACACGGGTCCATTGATTTCCAATTGTATGATAAGCTGATTGATACAGAGGGGAGATTTGTAATATTGTTATGCAGGTTGTACCGGGTCAGATGTATCCTTGCAGTGGTGCACATACCCCCACCCTTCAACTCCTATGTGCTACAAACCCTCCTGACTTTTCAATTTGACATCCCTGATGTTCCATTAATCCTAGTAGGTGATCTAAATGGCTACCTGGACCCACTGTGGGATAAACATCCCCCCCTTGCTGGGCATTAGGCCCTACGCATACCATGCACAGGAAATTCATAGAGGAGGCGGGTTGGGAGGACCCTTGGTGGAGGCTCAACCCGCTGGAGAAGAGATTCTCCTGCTTCTCTAAAACACATTCCTCACTGTCAAGGATAGATCTGTGCCTGTGTACCCCAGCTGCTAATCCTTTGATTCACAGTATACAATATATGGTTAGGGGTATATCAGATCACTCACCATTATTGGTCCACTTAGACATTAAACAGTTGTTTCCTTGCCCAGGGCTCTTTGGAAATGAAATGCCTTCTGGCTAAACCTTATTCCTACTCATGACATGGTGAAGGGCGAGATTGTCGGCTTTTGGCAGAATCACCAGGCCTACCCTGATGTATTCATTGCTTGGGGGGCCTTTAAAGCCTTCCTGAGGGGGATCTTTTCCACGGAGATAGATGCCATCAAAGCTTGGTCTAAGGCACAGACAGAACAGGTAGAATGCCTGGTGAGTCACTTGGAAGCAGAGTTCATTGCCTGCCTGTTGGACACCAATAAAGAAGCCTGGATAGCAGCCCAGGTGACTGGCTGACAACCTCTGCAGCAGATAAAAAATGATTTTTCAGTAGGTTAGCCTTTCATGAGGAAGGAGAGCAAACTAGAAGACTCTTGTCAAAAATAGTTCAGTCTCACCAGATGACTCCGGCTATTGGAGCACTGCATAATCTGGCAGGGCAACTGGTAAATACACCAAATCTTGTTATGCAGGAACTAGTAGAATTTTACTCTAATCTATATCGCTCCAAACAGAACTACTCGGAAGCAGAGCTTGCGGGTTTCTTGGATGGATATGATCTACCGTGTTTGTCGGATGCCCAAAGGGGAGCTCTAGACGCTCCCATAACAATAGATGTCACGTACCTGATGGTTGAGTCTGACTTATGCGGGGGCAACCTCCCTTGCGGCCCTGGTTCAAGAGCCCCTGGTAGTGGAGACAGGGAACTCTGGAGCACAGGGGGGCACGAGGGCTGGACTAGATCACAGATGGCAGGTGATGGTCCGCTGAAGCTCGTGCAGGTGGATGGTCGGTGATGCAGGCCGGGTCGGTAACGGGCTGGCAGTGCGGTACAGATGGTGCGGGCAAGCGGGTAGTCGGGTACAGGCAGGGTCGGCAACGTGCGGGCAATAGAAGGTTCAGAGGATCAGGCAGAGGCGTAGTCAGAGGCAGGCAGAAGGTCGGGGCAGGTAGCAGGCAGACGGGTCAAACAGGAAGCCGGGGTCACAGGTGCAGGAAGTCTTTCAGAATAAAGCCAGGGTCACAGGAGCGAAACGCTGTAGAGCGGACAGCACCGGCCAGCAGGCTCTGCTGGCTTAAATAGAGCCGCCAAGCGTCGTTTCCGGCGCGTGCGCACGCACGCTAGCGCGCGCGCACGCGGGTGCGCGCACGGGCGCGCGCGAACGCGCACGGGCGCGCGCGAGCGCGCACAAGCGCGCGCACCACCGCGGAAACACCAAAGACTTCTTTCCTAACAATAGAGGAGTTACAGGAGGCAGTGAATTCCTTCGCAAATGCCAAGGCACCAGGGGATGATGGCCTCCCAATGGAGGGGTGTAAGCAGTATGGAGGGGTTATATTACCACACCTGTTGAGGGTTCTCAATGCAGCTAGAGAGCACAAGGGCCTCCCAGAATCCATGACGAAGGCATACATAATCCTACTACTGAAAATGGGTACAGCTCTCCGCAGGCAGTTATCAGGGAAGCAGGCTAGGTATCCTCCCCTTTTCCCTTACACAGAGGTACACGCCAGGGATGCCTCTTATCCCCACTGCTGTTCGCTATTGCAATAGAGACATTGTCAGCTATGGTCCACTCTAACTCCTTAATACAAGGTTTCAGACACGACCAGATCAAGGAAAAAATTAGGCTCTATGCGGACGACACAATGACTATGCTTGGGGACACTTCCGCCTTCTTCTGGGTAGAATCTGAGATAAAAGCAAAGTGTGGGCGAAACTGTCTATGGTAGGAAGGGTGAACCTCCTTAAAATGATTTTTATGCCCCAACTTTTATATGTACTGCATAGTGCCCCAATTGTTATTCCACTCAAAATATTCAGGATCATTAACTCCTTGTTTGGTCATTTATATGGTTGAATAAGCCTCCCCGGGTGAAGCCTCCAAAAGCCTAAAGAGGCCAGAGGCCTGGCTTTGCCCAACCCATGGCTGTACTATGTGTCCACCCAGCTCCAGCATATTGCACAGGTTCTACCCCGGGAGGCTACCGGAGCAGAGGAACCCATCGACACAACTACAGCCCTTCTACACCATGTCACAAAACAGCCTAGCGTTGCCACAGGATTAGAGGCCCTTACATACGCCAAATCCAACAAGCTATTTCCCACCTACAGTACCTCACAAAAGTGAGTACACCCCTCACATTTTTGTAAATATTTTATTATATCTTTTCATGTGACACTTTGCTACAATGTAAAGTAGTGAGTGTACAGCTTGTATAACAGTGTACATTTTCTGTCAACAAAAGTGAGTACACCCCTAATTGAAAATGTCAAAATTTGGCCCAAAGTATCAATAGTTTGTGTGGCCACCATTATTTTCCAGCACTGCCTTAACCCTCTTGGGCATGGAGTTCACCAGAGCTTCACAGGTTGCCACTGGAGTCCTCTTCCACTCCTCCATGATGACATCACGGAGCTGGTGGATGTTAGAGACTTTGCTTTCCTCCACCTTTTCTTTGTGCATGCTCCACAGATGCTCAATAGGATTTAGGCCTGGAGACATGCTTGGCCAGTCCATCACCTTTACCCTCAGTTTCTTTAGGAAGGCAATGGTCGTCTTGGAGTTGTGTTTGTTGTCGTTATCATGTTGGAATACTGCCCTGTGGCCCAGTCTCTGAGGGGATCATGCTCTGCTTCAGTATGTCACAGTACATGTTGGTATCCATGGATGGTTCCCTCAATGAACTGTAGCTCCTCAGTGCTGGCAGCACTCATGCAGCCCCAGGCCATGACACTCCCACCACCACCATGCTTGACTGTAGGCAAGACACACTTGTGTCACCTGGTTGCAGCCACACACACTTGACGCTATTTGAACCAAATACGCTTATCTTGCTCTTATCAGACCACAGGACATGGTTCCAGTAATTCATGTCCTTAGTCTCCTTGTCTTCAGCAAACTGTTTGCAGGCTTTCTTGTGCATCATCTTTATAAGAGGCTTTCTTCTGGGATGACAGCCATGCAGACCAATTTGATGCAGTGTGTGGCATATGGTCTAAGCACTAACAGGCTGATCCCCCACACCTTCAACCTCTGCAGCAATGCTTGCAGCACTCATGTGTCTATTTCCCAAAGACAACCTCTGGATATGGTGCTGAGCATGTGCACTCATCTTCTTTGATCGGCCACAACGAGGCCTGTTCTGAGTGGAACCTGTCCTGTTAAACTGCTGTATGGTCTTGGCCACCATGCAGCAGCTCAGTTTCAGGGTCTTGGCAATCTCCTTGTAGCCAAGCCATCTTTATGTAGAGGAACACTTCTTTTTTTCAGATCCTCAGAGAGTTCTTTGCCATGAGGGGCCATGTTGAACTTCCAGTGACCAGTGTGAGAGAGTGAGAGTGATAACACCAAATTTAACACACCTGCTCCCCATTCACATCTGAGACACATGACACTGGGGAGGGAAAATGGCTAATTGAGCCCAATTTGGACATTTTCACTTAGGGGTGTACTCACTTTTGTTGCCAGCTGTTTAGACATTAATGGCTGTATGTTGAGTTATTTTGAGGGGCAGCAAATTTGCACTGTTATACAAGCTGTACACTCACTACTTTACATTGTAGCAAAGTGTAATTTCTTCAGTGTTGTCACATGAAAAGATAGAATAAAATATTTACAAAAATGTGAAGTGGTGTACTTACTTTTGTGAGATAGTGTATGTCCTAATGCAAAAGATTTGGAATAAGGCAAGGTACCTGCAAGGTGTAACTGGGTTCACAGGACATAGCCCCATCTGAGATAATGGGTATTATGAGGAATTAATGTCGCTGCCATGTGCAGCAGAATGGAAGAGGTTCGGGGTAACACATCTGACATACATTTTTAGAAAAGGTAAATTATGCACCTTTGAGGAACTGCGGACCAGGTGTGATCTACCCTCATCAATGTATTTTTGATATATGCAGCTGCTACACGCAGTACAGACACAGTCAGCCAGTGTGCTTTGGGTACAGTCCCCGGCCATTTCCATTTTATGAAAGAGGTGACACAATAGGGGACTCATCTCAAGCTGCTATGTGCTGCCCCTGTTAGCGCATCTGGCAAACTTTCCTTCTAAAGCTGTGGAGGTGCGGGAAAGGGATGTGGGAGGAGAAGCAATGGGAGGAGGTCCTGCAGGCAGTACAGTTGTGCTCACTCCACGTGGGCCATAGGTTGTCCCAGCTGTATATAGCTCTAAAAGTACATGTCACACCCACTAGGTTACATAGAATGGGGGTAAGGGAAATTTCGGAGTGCACACGATGTTCAAGGGACCGCGGAGACCTGATACACCTTTTGTGGCGTTGTCCCAAGTTGTATTTTTACTGGAGGGAAGTCATGGACACCATCAACAGGGTGTTTCAGGTCAATGTTCCATTGGACCCAAGGCTGTTAGGAAAAGATTGGCCTGGTGAAGTCAGGCCATGTTCTGGACTTTTTTGCCGAGTTTTGCCATTCACCCAATGGCTCTATTTAAGCTTCCTGTACCTGTCAGCAGGTGCATGAGTCTGCGACATCTTGCCTGTCGTGGACGACTGTCCATGTCCTTCGAATTTATCTCGGTAACCCACTTACCGTTTTGAGCCGTTTTTTCAGGTCTTGTACCGGACTGAAGTGGTCCGGTTAGAAAAGGATTGTCGGAACCCAGGTTACCTTGTAACTGGACTTTGTGGGACAACTACCACAGGTACTGAAGGGAGGTCATTTTTATGTTGAACCCTGTTGCGGTGTTTTCCACATAGTCCAGAGGCGCCAGGGAACTTGTAGCACACGTGAGGCTTTAAAGGGAATGGGGGTAAGATACATTGGATCACCCACACTGTACATGAAAATCTCGATATATGTCGACCCTGTTGGATACCGGGT
>BLSH010454306.1:97448-113096 GCA_018402905.1 Glandirana rugosa
CCACCCAACCATACACTGCACTTGCACCCCATCCAACCATACACTGCACCTGCACCATCCAACCATACATTGTGCCTTCACCATCCAACCATACACTGCACCTGCACCCCATCCAACCATACACTGTGCCTGCACCCCATCCAACCATATGCTGCACCATCCAACCATACACTGTGCTTACACCATCCAACCATACACTGTGCCTTCACCATCCAACCATACACTGCACTTGCACCCCATCCAACCATACACTGTGCTTACACCATCCAACCATACACTGCGCCTGCACCACCCAACCATACACTGCACTTGCACCCCATCCAACCATACACTGCACCTGCACCATCCAACCATACATTGTGCCTTCACCATCCAACCATACACTGCACCTGCACCCCATCCAACCATACACTGTGCCTGCACCCCATCCAACCATACACTGTGCCTTCACCATCCAACCATGCACTGCGCCTTCACCATCCAACCATACACTGTGCCTTCACCATCCAACCATACACTGTGCCTTCACCATCCAACCATACACTGCGCCTGCACCCCATCCAACCATACACTGTGCCTTCACCATCCAACCATACACTGTGCCTGCACCATCCAACCATACACTGTGCCTGCACCATCCAACCATACACTGTCCCTATACCATCTAACCATACACTGTGCCTGCACCATCCAACCATATGCTGTGCCATCCAACCATACACTGCGCCTGCGCCACCTAACCATACACTGCAGCTGCACCATCCAACCATAAGCTGCGACCTGTGCCATCCAACCATACATTGCGCCTGCACCATCCGACTATACACTGGATGAAGAACAGGTGACTGAACACCTCATTAAGTACTACAGGGGGAGAGGTAAAATTGTTACCAAAGTCGTGAACTGCTGAAACGTGAAAATATTAACCAATTGTTACCCAGGCACTGGCGTCCCCTCCCACTACCTGTAAGAATGATCAAGCCCCTATGATTGTTCTTACGGTGAAGGGGGTCGCCGGATCTAAAAGATGATATCTGGATGATGCCTGTAGCTGCACCCATCATCCAGATATCCCCACTCAAAGTCAATGACGTCGTTGGTTAAACACAAACTTCTCATTGTCGTATCTAAATTACAGAGGATTCATATGCTTTACAGGATCAATTATTGGAGGTTACCCTGATAACAACTCTTCTGAAGTCCTCACGCAAATCTTTCCACAAATGACCGGCTTTACTTCGGAATCTCTCATCTGCAACAGAGAATTTCTATAAATCACAGTATATTGGTATAGCATTGTCATGAACCCATAGTAACATTCATGTCCTGTCTGTTTGCCTACCTCCTTGGTTGTGTCAGCCTAGAGGCCACGCACATCACCACCTGTGGGCTAAGTAATCTCCACTCAGTGAACTCCACCCCAGCCTCCAATTAAGGAAGCTCTATTTAAGACCATGTGCTGCAAAGCCTTCTTGCTGATCAATGTTGTGTGTGTTTGGCTTTGTGTGTGATTGTTCCTGTCGTATGCTCTGAGTCTATTTCCGTTGACTGACTTTTGGCTTGTTCTGACTATCCCTGCCTGCTTGATACCCCAACCTTCGGCTTGTTCTCTGTTTCTCCTGCCTGCTTGATACCCCGACCTTGGCGTGCTCTTCCGTCTGTACCTGTCTGCTTGTGGCCTTGACCTTTGGCTAGACTGCTGACTATACTTGCTCTTCCTGCGCTGCTGCTTCCTCTCTTCCGCCTGTAGCCAGCCGAGCGTGAGCTAGGGGACCCCGGGGGCCGCGACCTGGATCCAGTTGCAGCCAAATCCTTCCTCACCACCAGAGGCTCTGACGAATACCTACTGGCTCTTAAGACTCTGGGGAAACCGATGCACTAGCTCCCTCTGTTTCAGTGTCAGTGTTCCAGGGGCCCGTCTTCCCGTACCAGCCGCATAGCAGCAGTCAGCTATAGGTCCACAACCTTAGCGGTGCGCTTTGCACAGCGGTGCGATTCACACCCCAGCGATGCGCATCTAGCATAGAGTATTATTTATTCCTAAAAGAGATAACAGACCGGTATAGGTTCAGTATAGTAGATCTGTATGTAGCCAGGAGCTGGCTATTGTGCCTGCAATTCAGAGACAGAGTGCAGTGCTATTTATGGGGAGCTGACTCCTGTGATGGTATCATGCGTGAGATCCACGCAAGGTAATGAAACCAGGCCCAAAGCGACACTGACTCCATCTTGGTAGGGAAGTTACGTAAATAGTTAAGTTTTTTTTTCTCTCCCTCCTTCTAACATGGCTGTTAGAACAGCTTGTCCTTTTCTCCTCCAACCCCCCTCTGTGGAGTGGACAGGCCAGCTTAAAAAAGAGGCTCTGATTACAGTTTATGGCCAGGAAGGCTCTGTCCCCTTATCTTGAACAAACATACAGGACACTGCTGTTGGCGCATAAATTACCCTGGCAGGTCTGACCTGTGCGTGGCTCTTTCTTGCTGCCTTACACTTACATGAAAATGTACATACAGTCATAACTTCCGCTATAGGTATGCCATAGTGATGAACATGACATATTTGAATATAGAATTCCGGTCCGGATAATTCAAGTATAAACATTCACCCCTTGTTACCCAAGGAGGGATATAATTAGTCCATTCCCTCCCTAGCGTCCTATAAGGTTTTAGAATTCTCATGTTTGGAGTCATATGAAAGCTTATTGCAAGCTGAGATTAAATTTCATACTGTGGGGGGGCGTGGCCTGCATGGTACGACGCGGACGTGTGTCTGAAGAGCTCCGTAGCCCACGGAGAAAATCCAGAGGCATCCGTCCTCTACAGGGCTTGGTGAGAGGAATCTGACACCCAGGGGGTATCCCCAAGACCCCCCTGACAGACTGGGCTAAAAATTTTCAGCGCTCCGCACGGACCGCCGCATCGCCATTAAATTTAGGCCGCAGCTTTTCCCGCGGCTAGGCCTCAATACCCAGCGAAGCTGATCCGACCCCCATCCACTTAAATAGGATCCCAAAACATACCGCTGGGGACCCCTCAAACCCCCTGGACCCCAAGACCAGATGATCTGGGCGTGGGGACCCTGAGATCCAGAAATTGGGCCGTGGCCTGGCGAATGAAGGAGTAAGTCACACGGACTTTAGGCTCCCGCACTGACCGAACTGTCACTCATTTGATCAGCAGCACACAGTGCTTCCACCCATCCACATGGGGAAGCGGAACGAAGGGGAAGGTAGAGGCTCCGAAGGGAATTATAAGGAAGGGGAAATAGGGCGATTCTTCACCCGATCCAGTCAGCACAGTAAAGGTTCCCCGACCTCCAAAATGGTGCCGACGCCAGCGGCCACCTCCCACACGCCTGCCAGGCCCCACACTAGGCAGCGAGCTCGTTCTTCGCCTGAGTCAGAGCATGGCTCCACACACTCCAGGAGCCCCTCTCCCGCCTCACATAGTTCTAGAAGCGGATGGGACATGGAGGCCTACATTAAAGCGCTGCCCACCAGAAATGATTTTGAGGCCTATGTCACCAGACTAGAGCGCACATACAGACAGGAGCTGTCAGACCTGCGTAAGGATATTGGACACCGCATGGAGGACGTGGAGACCGTGGTAGAAGAGACAGTTGCCAAACTGAATGATCATGATGCCATACTCCAAGAGCACACTGACCAAATACAACAACTCTTTTATGGCCTAGACGACCAAGAAAACCGGAGTAGAAGAAATAACATTCGCATAAGGGGTATGCCGGAATCTTTTGAGCCCAAGGACTTAGAAGGTGCTGCACAATCCATTTTCAACCAATTGTTACAGGCGCCCCTAGACACCGAGATAGAAATTGATCGTATTCATAGGGCCCTGGGTCCTCGCAACCCGAATCCTGTGTACCCCCGAGATGTCATCTGCAGGGTACACTACTTTAGAGTCAAAGCCAATATCATGCAGGCTGCTCGCACACAGGATGTCATCTTATTCAATGAGACGCCTATTATGCTGCTAGCAGATCTTTCTAAAATGACTTTGGCAATGCGGAAAGCACTCAGACCCCTAACGGATGCCTTACAAGCCAAACATATTAAGTACCGATGGGGATTTCCATTTTACCTCTCGGCAACCCATGATGGCAAGTCTGCTACTCTATGTACCCTCGGGGACCTTCCTAATTTTCTGGGGACATTTGAACTTCCCCAAATAGCCATTCCGGATTGGCCTTTGAGAGCAGCTACCCCGGCTCTCCCCCTAACTACAGGATGGCAACAAAAATCGAAGAAGAAACGAAGGGCCTCCTCCTCTGTGTCTAAATCTCCAGCGGGGTGATCGGTTGCAGATGTTGGATGTGATCTTATGTTTCAGCGACTCTGCTGCGAAGCATTTAGCTACCTAGCGAGTTGCTGAGGACAGTCAGACCCCCTGACTTTAGGCTCTTTCTCTATTTTCTATGTTTGATTGTTTAATTATAACGCACTTTTAATTGCAGTTTAAATTGCACTTAACCATGTTTGCCTCCCACAGGGTTACCAGTTGTCTGTTGTCTGCCTCATACAGATCATAAAAGGTTTATATGTTTATATGTTGCACCTGCAGTATGCAGATTTCTCTCCTGTATATTAATGATCACTAGGGCATTTCACGGCCCAGGGACTTATTCCCCTACATGCGGGAAAAGCAGTGAAATCCTAGCACAATAACATTGACGGGCAAAGGCCCTTTTTTTTTTTTTTTTCTTTTCTCTTCTAAACTGTGTGCACCCGTTTACAAGTTTGTTCGGTTAGGGCGGGTAAGCCGCCTTTGTTCGCTAGTCATGCACCCCACCTTAGGGTTTTCAGAGTTTGTCTTAGCTCTGTTTCAGCTTATTGCTATAAGATGTCTCTTGTTCATTAGAATGATGAATGTTCACTTGTATTTCTACTTCCCCCTTCTATCTCTCTACTTCTTTCTACTCCTTTCTACTCTCCCCATCAGGCAGGGGGCGCCACGACTATCTACAACGAAACATATAAATGTGATATTAGGATGGCTTCCTCCATGAGCCTGCATATAGCCTCTCACAATTGTAGAGGTTTCAACACCCCTGAAAAAAGGCGACAAATACTTTACCACTTCCATAGGTCAAATGCCAAAATTATACTTCTACAGGAAACGCATTTTAGACGAGATACGGTCCCTCCCCTCATAAACAAATATTACCCCATTTGGTTCCACAGCACTAACCCATCAGCTAGATCAAAGGGGGTCTCCATAGCATTTCATGCCTCGTTCCAGCCCGAGGTTCTGGACACCTTAATAGATCCGTTAGGTCACTATATATTGTTGAAAATAAGATACATGCAAATGATTCTTACTATTGTAAATGTCTATTCCCCCAACCAGGACCAGCTACGTTTCCTCTCCTCTGTGTCAGCGCAGATTGCAGCGTTTGGATCTCCTAACCTCATCATGGGAGGCGACCTGAACATACCGCTGATACCTCGCCTGGACTCTTCCTCAGGTAAGTCCTCTGTGTCCCCCGCCACCCTGGATAAGATCAGGGCTCTTCTCTCAACATTATCACTGATAGATGTGTGGCGAATACAGCATCCCTCAGAAAGGGATTACACATATTTCTCTCCAGCGCACCAATCATACAGCAGGATTGACTACCTATTGGTTTCCCAGTCCCTACTGGATCGGGACCTGGGGTCATCCATAGGTATGAGGCTCTGGTCAGACCACGCGCCGGTTTACCTCTACCTGGGACACCTCCCTGGTCCCCGGGGGAGTCGTACATGGCGTCTTAATGACAATCTTCTCGCACACGAGCCTTGCACTCAAGCAGTATCCCAGGCTATCAGGGACTTCCTTACAGACCATGCGAAAGATGACACTTCCCCCATTATCAAATGGGAGGCGTTGAAGTGCGTCATTAGAGGGACCCTGATCCAATTTGGGGCTACATTGAAAAAAGAGCGCTCTCGGGAGATTTCTAGGCTTTTGTCTCTCATCTCCTCGCTTGAAGCATCTCATAAACAGACACTAGACGCACAAGTCCTAGTGCAACTTTCCAACGCGCGTAGAGATCTTTTGCGGATCTTCTCGGAACGTTCCCTGATAGCCAGAGATAAAATGAAGCACGTGCATTACGTACAAGCTAACAAGTGTGGTAAACACTTGGCCCGCACCATACATCATAGAACTAGTAATCAAAGGATATCTCATATACTTTCCCCCTCTCAAAATAAAAAATACAAAAATTATGAGATACTGGAGGAATTCCGTACATTTTACGCCGCTCTGTACAATCTTGATTCCCCCTCGGCCCAAGTTAAGGGCTCGATTAACTCAGAAGACATTCACAATTACATTCGGGAAACAGCTCTCCCAACTATCTCCGAGCAGGATGCCCAAGGCTTAGAATCACCAATCACCTCCTCAGATTTTATTCAAGCTATAAAAAATCTGAAGATAGGCAAAAGCCCTGGTCCTGATGGCTACACCCCGCTTTTTTACAAAATGTTTGCCGCACAAATTGCCCCGCTAATGGCAAAAGCATTTAACACAATAGATGAAGCCCACCCTTTACCAGCTTCCATGTTACAGGCTCAGATAACCGTGATCCCTAAGCCAGGTAAAGACGCCTCTTTGTGCAGCAACTACAGGCCCATATCACTATTGAACGTGGACCTGAAGCTGTTCTCAAAAATCTTGGCAGAGCGCATAGCTCCTCTTTTACCAGATATAATACACGTTGACCAAGTGGGGTTCGTGCCGGGCCGCGAAGCTCGTGATAATACGACAAAGACCCTACACCTCATCTCATACGTCAAAACCCATGGTATACCTACCTGTCTATTGGCGTGCGACGCGGAGAAGGCCTTTGACAGGGTCAGCTGGCCTTTTCTACGACTATCGCTTCAGCAGATTGGAGTGGGACCTAATATGTTGCATAAAATTATGTCTCTATATGGTGCCCCATCTGCCCAAGTAATCGCTAATGGCAACAGATCAAACCCTTTCCAAATCAAGAATGGGAAGAGGCAGGGCTGTCCTCTATCGCCTCTCCTATTCGCGATAGTAGTTGAACACTTGGCCCAAGCTATCCGTAACAATCACTCCATTAAGGGGATCCAAACGAACTCCGCCCACTTCAAATTGTCACTTTATGCTGATGATTTACTCCTTTATGTCACTCAGCCCCACATTAGCATACCCTCTTTTCTGCACGAACTGCAGCGCTTCGGTACACATAGTAATTTCAAACTGAACCTGGCCAAAACAGAAGCCCTTAATATTAACCTACCCCCATCTAAACTAGCACGAATTCAGGCTAATTTCCCCTTTAGATGGCAACCTCGCTCGCTTAAATATTTAGGCACGGAAATCCCAAGCTCCCTTGTAGACCTGTACCCTTTAAACTTTGCCCCTCTTTTAACTAAAATTAAACGCCAACTGGAATCATGGCATAATATGCAGACCTCTTGGTTCGGGCGTATGAGTGTCCTGAAAATGGATGTCCTGCCTAAGCTCTTATATATGTTTCAAACGATTCCTATACTGTTACCTAACACATTCTTTAGGGCCCTCCGTTCAATGGCCATCAAATATATCTGGCAAAGTAAACCTCCCAGAATTAAACATAAATCCTTGTGCCACCTTAAATTAGACGGGGGGCGGGGCTTCCCGACTTCGAACTATACCATGCTTCCGCCATAATGTCCAGATTACTGGAGTGGTTCCCCCGTCCTTTCTCCAAAGCGGCCTCAATAGTCGAACAGGATCTATCCCCTACTGACCTTAGGGCCCTCCTGTGGGGACATGGTGGGGTTTACAAGACATTCTCCTCCCTATCCCCTCTAACCAAGGCCTCACTGGCTCTATGGTATAGACATCGCATCTCTAGATCACTTTCTACAGATCCGAGTCCACTTGCTTCCTTGTTTGACAACCCGTCAATACTTAACGGAGGCACAGGAATCTTCCTTGGCTCCTACCATAGATCGCAATGGCCAGTAGCCAGAGATTACGTACACCCCGACACCGGTCTTTTTAGACCCCTACAAACCTCCCAACCAACATCGATCGATTGGTTAACATCCCTTAACCTCAATCGATACTGTCTAAAGATACAGAACACAGGCAACATACATAGGCCTCTCACATACTTTGAGGAATTGTGCACCCTCTCTGAACTGCCGCGCCACACGCTATCATTGATATACAGGGAACTCTTATATAAAACACATAAAGGGCTTCCTGCTTATACCAAACAGTGGTGTGGGGACCTGGGGACTGAAATATCCACAGAGGAATGGCAGAAATCATTTTTGTACACCCATAAATCCTCATATTGCTTATCAATGTAATTAACAGCTTATCAGGGTGTTGCTACACCCTTATGTCATGTTTTCTTTCTGTTTTATTGGTAAAACATAATAAATATATATTCAACCTAAATGGCTTTTAGCTGCTCTGCACGAGTTGTGCTATATAAGCTGTACAGGCTGTCCAGATACCCAGCCGGATGGCTGTCCTGTACAACATTGTATAAACTGCATGAACTGTCCTTTATAAATTGTATTTGCTGAGCAGATACCCAGCTGGCCAGATATCCAGCAATCAAGATAGTCAGCTTGCTTAATTATTCTGCTTCTCAACTATTCAGTCACCCATTGTTCCTCCAGCAACTTGTGGAAAACTCAGTATAAAGGCAGTATAAAGGCACTCCGATACACAGACATACCGGCACAAGAAAATATAGCAGTAATCTGTACAGTATATTACACCATCCTGGTTATATAACCAGTAAGCTTGCTACTCAGCCAGCCTGTAAACCGCTACGTCTCCCAGCATATCCATCTTGTTTGTTTTTTTTCTCCATCATCCGGCATCATCCAGGATCAAGTTTTCATCCTGCACTTTAATTAGGACCATAATGAATGCGTTGTGCCCTCACTTAGTTCGTATGAAGACTCAGTAGGAAGATAAGGGGGCAGGTCTGAGAGTATAGTGGATTACAACTAACTGTTGAATACAACTAACAACTAACTGCAGCCTAAAGCTTACAGCTTAATAATCAGCTTTATAAACCATGGTCGGTGGTTTAGCACAATGTTTTATTGCTTACCAGCTACAGTTGACAGTTTTTCATTGTCTGCGGATCAAGACCCCCCCGCCATCGGTCTGTTTGGCAGGGCACCAGCGTTACTACATGTCCAAAAGAGGTAAGAGGGGCAAGAAGGCAGGATCAAGCGACATTCCACAGCAACAGCCCCATCTGTATATTACCCACTATTGGGGAGATAGGGTGGCACCCAGCGTGGCATCCAATGTAGCAGAGATGGGACTACACCTCTGCCGCAACCGGAGCAACCACCCCTTCAGGGGCAAGGCCAACAGTCAGCCAGCCAGCAACCACCCCCCCAGGGCCTAAAAGGCTCAACTCAGAGAGAGGGTGGGGGCTCACATGGGGCAGAGGACTGTATTAGCTCCCCACATAATTCATCCCAAGAGGGCAGAGGAAGAGGGCCAGAGGACTCAGAGGATCAAGACATAGTGCCAGGGAAGGAGGCCAAGACCAAGACCTGGAAAGTGAGTAAGAATACACCGGTAAGCCCAAATTAAGCCTCTACCCCAGATACGTACACAAGCCTGGAAGAAGGGGATCTAGAAGGCACCCTAACTAGTATAACTAAAGAAGAGGAGGTGAATATCAAGCAGCTTTTACAGGCCCTACCAACAAAATCTGATATTCTTGAGATGATGACTCACTTCACAGGGATTCTGCATCAGGAGATAGAGTCTGTGAATGAAAAAGTAGACAAAGCAGATCAACGGATTCAGACCCTGGAAGCTCATCATTCAAATGCCCAAGCACAGTTTGTTAAGGTTGTTCAGGCAGCATGGGCCTGTTCAAATTAGAAGGAGCGGTGATACAGTTTTATCCAGATTTATGCAAGCAGACTCTATACCGACGCCGACTGTTAAAGTCGTTACTAGAGGTCATCCTATCGTTGGGGTCACCCCTTGTCATTAATCATAACACAGCAAGATCAAAGCATTATGCTGAAGCGCCCTGATCAGCTCCCCTCAATATTTCAGCTTCTGGGAAGCGAGCCTATTCCGATCCCAAATTGGATCGATTTGCAAGTCCTTTAGGATAATTCAAAGGGGAATAGCTAAACAACCATTAAGATTTGAACTAGGTAGAAAGTGAATGTAGTAGCTATGGGACGTTATCAATATAGGAGTCTGATAGCTAAAACTGCAGGTTTACATACGGGACTTGTTCAAGATGCTGGCACTAGTTGGTATCCTAGAAAAGTCGGATGGTGGCTAGCTTGTTTGGATATCTCTGGGACGTAGTGGGTGCCGAGGGCGGGATGGCCGGGGCTCAAGGTACCGCCATTTAGGCAATACCTCCCCTCCACAAAAACCTCTCTCCCGTAGTGGAGGAATTTTTTCTCCTTTCCATTGTCTTGAGGTGTTTCATTTTATTTATTTATTTTTTGCTTAAGCCCAGTCGCACGAGTTATGCGTTTGAGGCGGGTTCCCCTCTTTTTTTTTTTTTTTTCTTTTGTCTTATTTCTCTCTTCTGCTCTCCTCCTCTGCCTCGTCCTACCCTCTGGCTCTCTTTTTACTCTTTTTAGAGAGCCGTAGTTCCTGTATGAACAGTTTGGGTAGATTTCGCTCAGGGGGAACGCTATCATGCCACATATCACCCTGACTTCATATAATGTTAAAGGGCTTAATAGCCTCAGGAAAAGAACTAGACTTCTGAGTGAACTAGGGAGATTGAAGATTAATGTCGCTTTCATACAGGAAACTCACTTTAAAAAATCCAAACTGTTCAGAATGGGAGATAATAGATTCCCTTTTTCCTGTCATAGTGCATCAAATAGCTCAAAAGCGAAAGGGGTCTCAATTTTAATTTCTAAGAATACCCCTTGGAAGGAGACAAGGGTGATTGATGATGTTGAGGGTCGCCTCCTTGTGGTTCAGGGGACCCTATGTGAACAAAAAGTCACCTTAGTTGGTTTGTATTTGCCCATTGAAGGTCTAAAAGCCCTACTTTCTGTGGTGGAACAATATAAGGAGGGTCACATAATAACTGGGGGGACTTGAACCTGGCACTAGATCCATTATTAGACACGTCAAGAGGAACCTTCCATGTCACGCATGCTAAACTCCGTAAATGTCAGCTGCTCTTGCACAACCTCCAGCTGGTGGACAGCTGGAGAACCTTTAACACACATGAGAAAGACTATACTTTCTATTCTAATCATCATAAAACGTATACACGCATAAATTACATTCTTGTCTCACAGAGCATTCTTCCACACCTCTCCTCGGCAAGTATAGGCTCCTTCACTTTATCTGACCATGCCGCTACGTCATGCTCAATCAATCTAGGAGGGCTACAGGGATGGGAATGGTACTGGAAATTGAACTAGAGTATCCTGGGTGAAGAGTTGTATAAAAATCAGATAGCTCAGGAGTTGGATCAGTTTTTTGCAGAGAATGAGGCGGAGGAGGTATCCCCTATGTGAACCATGGGAGACACACAAATGTGTAGGCTAGGCTAGGATCCCAGTGTAAGAAACTCCTAACTACTCAATTAAATGCAATGTTGACGGAGGCCCGTGCTCTAGAGACACTGCATAAGAAGTCTCGGGAGCAACAATTTGCCGCTAAACTGCTACAAGCTAGGAAGAAACTCAACTCTCTGCTAAATGCGAAAGCAAAGGCTAAAATCACTCAAAACTGCAGAGAGTTCTATGAGTATGGAAACAAAGCAAGTAGATTGATGGCTAAAATCTTACGAAGGGGGAGGGAGAGGATCTACATTACACAAATTAAAACAGAGAAACATTATGGTGAAATCTTCTATGGAAATTGCAGGGGAATTCAAAAACTATTATGCAACCCTTTATAATTTAGGACAACATAATACGCCCCAAAGCTAGGGGGATAAATATAATATGGCAAGGCAATATATAAAAGAATCAGAGACGCCGATGCTTGCAAAAGCAGCAATAGAGGAATTAAATAAGCCAATTACCGAAGAGGAATTTACCAGTACCTTAGAGTCAATGAAAAGGGGAAAGGCCCCGGGGGAAGGCGGATACTCTCTGATCTACTATAGAATTTTCGCAGACATACTAGCGAAAAGGTTCGTACGGGCATTCAATTCTTTGAGAATTGGACAACCACAACTAACATAATGGTTATATCCAAAGAGGGGAAAGATCCGGCCATGTGTGCCAGTTACCGACCCATATCTTTACTAAATACAGACCTGAAATCTTTTACTAAAATTCTGGCCTCAAGGTTGAACGACTACGTGGCATTGCTGGTCCACCCAGACCAGGTGGGGTTTGTACAAGGGAGAGAAGGAAAAGAAAATATACAAAGAGTCATAAACGTAATCCACCTTGCCTCTAGTAAAAAGTTGCCCATTGTGCTTTTCTCTGCAGATGCGGAAAAAGCATTCGACCGAGTGGATTGGGCTTTTATAAAGGCTCCTTTAGATCATATTGGCCTTTCTAAGGAGGGGTGGGGGCAATGGATCTCTGCACTTTATTCAGCACCATCGGCCAGATTGAAGGTGAACAATAATTTCTCAGAAGAGTTCCCTATACGGAATTGTACTCGCCAAGGGTGCCGACTGTCTCCCCGCATCTTCATCCTTACGTTGGAACCCTTTCTATGCACAGTAAGTGCAAGCCAAGAGATAAAGGGAGTATCGGCCAAGGGGTTGGAGCATAAAGTAGCTGCATTTGAGGATGATCTTATCTTTTTCTTATCCAATGCCAAAAAATCTATAACCTCACTGCAGAACGAATTACACAAATACAGCACCTTGTCCAATTATAAGGTAAATTACTCAAAATCAGAGACATTAGGAGTAAATCTAGATTCAGAAGTAAAACGTCAGATAAGTGTAATCTGTAATTGTAGATGGACAAATTCTCACATTCAGTATTTATGAACTAAAAGGAAATGCGAACCCAAGGGCGCTTGTGTGCAGTGTTGCCCACTGTCAGTTTTTAACACCAAAGTAAAAACCAGCAATATTGTCTATGTTGAAATTGGTAAAAAACAGGACCAGCCTGGGTTACTATAAAAAAGTAGAAAGTTTATTGAAGACTTACATATAAAACCATGGCAGGCTTGGAAAGGAGCCGGGATGCTCGTTGCTATACAGGCTGGTTGACAGTACTCCCTGGTGGAACCGGAGGTCTCCCAGGGCTGTGGTGATGTGTGATCCGGAAGGAGATCGAGCCACAGTGTCCTCACAGAGCCACTGGAGATTGTGTGGGCTGTGCAATGGAGGTGACGTCTCACTAGTATGCAGAGACCAAGGCAGGGAGGGGTCGCAGCAAGAGCTCTCACCGGTACGTTCGCTCCTGGTGTCTGCAATGCAGGTACTGGATAGTGGTCCCGTCAGCGTGACGACATGTTTCGCGACACCGCTTAATCATGTCACCTGACGGGACCGGACCACTAGGAACTTATAAAGGGATTATTAACCGGTAGTGAACAGGGGGGTGGGAGGAAGTGACATATGAGGAAGGACAATTTCCTAAAGGATACCTCTGGCTCCCCCTGGGTTGTTTATATGGAAATACACTTACAATGAAATACAATTACACACTGCTGGGGATTGCATGCAAAAACCACTGCTAGATAGGAAAAAAAAACATATACCAAATAACACATATAACATATAACAAATGTAGGGCCAAGCTGTAAAGTAATTGGTGGAAAATAAATAACAAGGAGCAACACATTACAATGATGGTTGCTGAATGGGGATAAATGATGCCAATTCGGCGTACAATGTACACGGGACTAATGATATGTATACATATATGTATATACATATATACATACACACATACGCCCATACACATATATACGCACATAATGCGATATAAAAACAAACCTATATATGCATAAGTGCAAAAAATAAATAAACAAATATATATTATTACATATATGTGCACAATGCCCTTTTTTCAAAAATATATATTTTTTTTTTAAGATTTTTTTAAAAAGTTTTTTTTTTTTTTAAGATTTTTTTTAAGATTTCTTTTTTTTTAAGTTTTTTTTTTTTTTTCTTTTTCTCTCTTCCGCTATGGAAGCCAATAGATTAAATAAACTAAACTCCATTTTCCCCATCCCCAGCACCCAAACAACCCCCTCCATTGCAACTAATAAAAATCCAACACCTCCTCACACTAGGGAATTTGAAATGGCAATGAGAAAGGCCTTTTTTCACCTACAAAGGGCAAAGGAACATGAAAATGTCCAATGGTGGGACCTGTCCTTCTTGCAACAATATATTGACCTAGGGATCACACCCAGCGGTCTTCGCATCAAAAAGCAATGCAGCTTCTTAGACCCTGACCTCAAAAAAGACTGGGAATTGATTTCCGAGTTTTGTACTACAAAATGGATGAAATTTATCATCAAACAAAGGGAAAGGAAACTCCAAATAGCCAAAGCACAGGTACAAGAAAGGGAAATCGAGGTAAAAAAATTTAAGACATCCTGCCTATATCCCCAGTGGCGCGAGGTATTAATTAAAAATGTTGAAAAAAGCGAAGATAATATGTTAAAGAAAAAAACTACGAAACTAGAAAGGGACGTAGAGGACTATAGGGAGGGAAGGGTCTTTGAATGGAAATTTCCCCAAATTTCGAATCCGAAACGCCCTCCACATAAGTCCAAAAAAACCAAGCCCAATCCACATCCCCAAAACACTGTCTCTAGACAACCATCTGGCCCAGGTACCCTAACGTATTCTCACAATTCTAGTACCCCATCTCGCACTGAGTCTCATCCAACAGTGACCGGTCCACCAATAGCAGCCACCCCCACAATTCAAACTTATTCTCACCCGGTCCAGACGGTAAACACCATAACAGATGCACAACGTCTTGGGGCGTCTTCACGTGAAGACGCCCAATCACGTGGCGAAACGCGTTGACATCACGTCCGGTCGCCGCAGCCGTCATCGCCATTTCCGGTTCGGAGGGTGAGAGTAGTGGAACGCACGCTGCCTGAGATCACACACCGCAGGTTTTTCATCATCATCCTGTAAGTGTTTATCTTTATGCGCAAATAAACTTGTGTTTGGTGGTCTACACATGAGCTCTCTTTTGTCCTCCGAGCCATACAGGCAATATTACCACTCATTTATGCTCTAAAGAAATCCGACACAGTACCCAGCATTTGGGGATCTGCCGTATCTCCCCCCTAACAAGCTGCTTTTGACCTCTGACTGAAAAGCAGATGGTCAATAGCCTCTGGTGAGTGGCCCGTACGTCAGACACGGTCTTTGGGGGGAGACATAGGGGTGAGTGGTCTCCGATAACTGGTAGACGAAAAGTCAGTCTCCAGTTTTCGTCGAACAATCCCCCCTCTATGCCGTCTAGGGGTTTACGACCCATGACACAGCCTAAAGAAATCTCGTATTTACTCACCATTATAACGGACATACCGAGCCTCCTGTTTTCTCTCGAGTACACATCTGGTGGTTTGTGTTCAAATAAACGCGTATTTCTATTTGTGAATGTCCTACTACTACTTTTTGGACGCCACACACTAGAGTCCGTCGCACGCAAGGTGATGAGAGTGGGAGGCTTGGCCTTTACCGCTACTGCCGACGCCG
>BLSH010454306.1:113185-130111 GCA_018402905.1 Glandirana rugosa
ACATTCCATTCGAACAGTTACCTAGTGAGTTAGTATGTCCTGACGATGTGCCAGAGGAGTGGCTGTATCAAGGCAACACACACACTAGTGGTCTAGTCTTCTTTGTTTCCTGGATGCACCAGCGATTTCCTATCTGGTATCCCCACCTGCTGATCTGGTGATCACACACACAACGGAACTATGTCGGTGAGGAGACCGTGTAGCAGTCCTGTATGATTGAGTGATCCATTGACAAGCTTACCTTACAGGACTGTCCGGTAAGTGGGCATTGCAAAGGGAGCGGCACGTTTGGCGGTGGTGTCCCCATATTCTTGGTGAAAGGCTGCACATTGGACTGTCATCTACCCCCCTTCTATCACTGTGTGATAGCACTTATGGACTATCTTTATTTCCTATTGTTATTGATTAGAACTGTTTAGCGCTGTTATACACATTCTCTATAGGCCTAGTTTATACATGTGTTGTATGTCATTAATCATCTGTCAACCCCTAGACGCTTGCATTGTGCATAATATATATTTGTTTATTTATTTATTGCAATTATTCATATATAGGTTTGTTTTTATATCGCATTATGTGCGTATATATGTGTATGGGCGTATGTGTGTATGTATATATGTATATACATATATGTATGCTTATCATTAGTCCCGTGTACATTGTACGCCGAATTGGCATCATTTATCCCCAATTCAGCAACCATCATTGTAATGTGTTGCTCCTTGTTATTTATTTTCCACCAATTACTTTACAGCTTGGCTCTGCATTTGTTATATGTTATATGTGTTATTTGGTATATGTTTTTTTTTTCCTATCTAGCAGTGGTTTTTGCATGCAATCCCCAGCAGTGTGTAATTGTATTTCATTGTAAGTGTATTTCCATATAAACAACCCAGGGGGAGCCAGAGGTATCCTTTAGGAACTTGTCCTTCCTAATATGTCACTTCCTCCCATCCCCCTGTTCACTTCCGGGTAATAATCCCTTTATAAGTTCCTAGTGGTCCGGTCCCATCAGGTGACATGATTAAGCGGTGTTGCGAAACATGTCGTCACGCTGACGGGACCACTATCCAGTACCTGCATTGCAGATACCAGGAGCGAACGTACCGGTGAGAGCTCTTGCTGCGGCCCCTCCCTGCCTTGGTCTCTGCATACTAGTGAGGCAGACGTCACCTCCATTGCACAGCCCACACCATCTCCAGTGGCTCTGTGAGGACACTGTGGCTCGATCTCCTTCCGGATCACACATCATCATAGCCCAGGGAGACCTCCGGTTCCACCAGGGAGTACTGTCAACCAGCCTGTATAGCAACGAGCATCCCGGTTCCTTCCCAAGCCTGCCATGGTTTTATATGTAAGTCTTCAATAAACGTTCTACTTTTTTATAGTAACCCAGGCTAGTCCTGTTTTTTACCAATTTCAACATAGACAATATTGCTGGTTTTTACTTTGGTGTTAAAAACTGACAGTGGGCAACACTGCACACAAGCCCCTTGGGTTCGCATTTCCTTTTATTTTTTGTACTCCCACCCCAGAGCTGAACCTAGGCTGCAAGGTACCTGCAGCAAGTCACTCAGTCCCCTGTGTGTCCACAAGTCACTATATATGATCAGAGCCTAATCCTTTTTCATTTTCTAGTATTTAGGAACTAGGATCCCGATTAAGGCAAGTCAAATTTTTGAACTCAACTTCGCCCCATTGCTTCATCAATTTAAAATTGACCTCAACAAATGGGATAAGTAAATTCTCACCTGGTTCAGGCAGACCAACGCTATTAAAATTAACTTAATGCCACGTCTGATTTATCTTCTGCAATCTCTGCCCATTAGTATACCCCCGAGTTTCTTAAAAGACCTACGTGTAAGATTTTCCAAATTTATATGGGTGGGTAAGCCAGCGCGAGTGAGTATATCTATCTTGACACTCCTAAAACCGAAAGGAGGGATTGGTCTCCCCAATCCAATAAAATATTATGAAGCTGCCCATTTATTAAGGGTTCTGGAATGGTGCTCAAAAACCGAAAAATCTAAAACAATGGTTACACTTAGAACAGGCGTCAGTGGGCCTCCCGTTGGCAGGCCTACCATGGATCACGAAGAGGTATATTCCTGCCGGTGCAAGGTAGCATCCTATAGTAGGGACAACCCTTAAGGTAGCAAGGTCAATTTTTAAATATGCAAACTTTTTGCCCTCACCTAGTCCACTTATACCAATTTTAGGTAACCCAGCTTTTCTGGCCAGTAGTAGACATAGCAAATTTGAAGGAGGCAAGGCCTCTTCCGCCTTATACATTTCAGCCAAGACAACTGTCTAATGGCAAATATGGAACTTAGAGGAGAGTTTCAGGATAGATTTGATTTTCTCCACTGTGCCCAGTTGAGCTCTTTTGTTCGAGAGGTTGAGGGGATGAGCTCAGAATTGAGAGCATTGACAACATTTGAACAAGCCTGAATCTCGAGGAAGCCATTGAGACATTTACTGTTATTTCTGTATGCCCTGTTGATATCGGCAACAGCCCCACAAAATCTTCCTTTTCTCACCCAATGGGAAATGGATTTGGGAATTAAGTTCACGCAAAGGCAAAAAGACAGAATCCTATTGTTTGCACATAAGGCTACAGTGGCTAGCAGACACCAGGAGGGGGGATACAAACTTCTTACAAGGTGGTACCAAACGCCAGCAGTTTTACATAGGATGTTTCTCCAGATCCCGGACAAATGCTGGCGCTGTCAGGAATCAGAGGGTACCTTACTACATATTTTCTGGGAGTGCGGGAAATTGAAAGATTTCTGGGAGATGGTTGAAAGGGAGGTAGAGGTAATGACAGGGGTGTCCCTTGGGAGGTAGCTGGAGGCATACATACTGCATGATACACCTCTATCCAACAAAAACTACAAAAATTCACTATTAAATATTTATTGATAGCTGCAATACCAAGTATTCCCGCATTTTGGAAAAGGGACGTGGCGCCGGCTAAATCCCAATGGGTGGATAAGATCTCCGAGATACAGGAAATGGAAGAACTAACAATGCTAATGAAGGAACAGGCAGATAAATACTACACTATTTGGAATCCCTTTTTCTGCTATAAGGAGAAAGAGCAGTCAGAGGCCAATTAGGAGAAGGGGAGATAGGAAGAGTACGAGTTGGCATGGGGTGAGAGGTGAGAGGAAGAGAGACTTTACTGAGAGAGACCTTTTTTTTTCCCACTGGAGGGTAAGGAAGGGGGTGGGTAAAAGAGCTATTCAACATTTTCTAGGCACAGAGAGGTTTGCGGGAGATGGCTTTAGTGGGGTAGTTGATAGTCGCAGCGGGGCTGAAATAATATAGTTGTAACTACACTAGTCAATAGAGGCTGGTTATAGATGGGAGGGGAATTAGAGGAAACATACTGTAAAATATCTTGCAAATATTTGTTTGTGGGTTTGTTTTTTCTTTTTTCTCTTTATCTTTCTCTACTCGGGTAATTTAAGAGTATATATATACCACGATGATGTAAGACCCTGTATGAGACAGAAAATGAGCCTCAAGCTGATTAGTCTCTCAACAGCGTTTTCTGAAGTGATCAAAAAAAAGTGGGGGGGGGGGGGGGAAGCAGGGGTTCTTAGATGAGCTCTTGCGAACATACTGTATGTTCCATGAAAAAGTGATTGTTCAAGATGGCGGGGAGAATGGATTTCCAGTTTCTTGCTAAGGTTAAGCGGACAGCTATGAGTACATGTGAGATAACTGTATGTGCTGCTTTAGGCCATACATCTATGTCCAGGCCCAGTAGGACCGTCTGCAGGATGAGGCGGATTTGGATTGGTACAATGGAAAAGAGGAGAGGTTAGACAAAAATGGGGTGAGGTTTGGGTAGGACCACCTAATATGTAGGGTGGATCCTGGGCTCCCACATTTCCTCCAGCAGAGATTGAATGCCATGGAATATATGCAGGCAGGTTTCTCTGGGGTAAGATACCAGTTATGGAATATTTTTTGGACAGTTTGCCAGTGTGTTATACATCTGGATATTTATAGAGACGCGTGTAATGAGTGGTACCATTGTTGGGGGTATAGTTACAGTGGAGCTTTTGTTCCCAATAAGTCATTGTCAATGTTTTTGCATGGCAATCGATATGAGTGAGGAGTTTGTAGACATGTGATATTCTGTATTTCCGTTTGGAGGGTTGATTGTAGGATTTTAGTAATTTATCCAATGGGGATGAGCTTGTCTAATGAGCTTTAGATAGTATGGAACGTATCCTGAGGTATTTAAAGAAGATTTTAGATGTGATAGGCCATTTGGTTTCTATTTGTTGGAAAGTTAGAAGCGTTGGTCCTTCGTATAGGTGTCCAATATTGGTTATTCCTGCTGTGATCCACTCAGAGAGGGAGATGTCCATAGTAAAGACTTGGAGGGCCTTAAGGGGAATATATGAGAGGACCGAGTGTAGGATACGTTTGGTAGACTGGATAAAGGCTTTCCAAGTTTTTAGTGTGGCGTTGATAGTGCTTAGATAGGTATGAGTACTTTGATGTTGGAGGAGGACTGCACTTACAGTGTTTTTAGGATGAGAGCTCAATTTTTCAATTAGGTACCAATTGCTGGGTTGGGTTGGATTCCACCAAATTCTGGCTTGATCTAGGATAGTGGCTTTATAGTATGCGTGAATATTTGGTGCACCCATACCACTTGAAGATGTGGGTGAGCAAAGGGTGTTGCTTTTCAGGTGGGGGTGTTTGCTTCCCCAAATATACAGTATCTCATAAAAGTGAGTATACCCCTCACATTTTTGTAAATATTTTATTATATCTTTTCATGTGACAACACTGAAGAAATGACACTTTGCTACAATGTAAAGTAGTGAGTGTACAGCTTGTATAAATTTGCTGTCCCCTCAAAATAACTCAACACCCAGCCATGTCTAAACCGCTGGCAACAAAAGTGAGTACACTCCTATGTTAAAATGTCCAAATTGGGCCCAATTGGCCATTTTCCCTCCTGGGTGTCATGTAACTCATTAGTGTTACAAGGTCTCAGTTGTGAATGGGGAGCAGGTTTGTTAAATTTGGTGTTATCGCTCTCACTCTCTCATACTGTTCACTGGAAGTTCAACATGGCACCTCATGGCAAAGAACTCTCTGAGGATCTGAAAAGAAGAATTGTTGCTCTACGTAAAGATGGCCTTGGCTATAAGAAGCTTGCCAAGACCCTGCAACTGAGCTGAAGCACGGTGGCCAAGACCATACAGTGGTTTACCAGGACAGGTTCCACTCAGAACAGGCCTCGCCATGGTCGACCAAAGAGGTCGATTGCATGTGCTCAGCGTCATATCCAGAGGTTGTCTTTGGGAAATATATGTAAGAGTGCTGCCAGCATTGCTGCAGAGGTTAAAGGGATGGGGGGGTCAGCCTGTTAGTGCTCAGACCATATGCAACACACTGCATCAAATTGGTCTGCATGGCTTTCGTCCCAGAGGGAGGCCTCTTCTAAAGAAAACCAGTAAACAGTTTGCTGAAGACAAACAGACTAAGGACATGGATTACTGGAACCATGTCCTGTGGTCTGATGAGACCAAGATAAACTTATTTGGTTCAGATGGTGTCAAGTGTGTGTGGCAGCAACCAGGTGAAGAGTACAAAGACAAATGTGTCTTGCCTACAGTCAAGCATGGTGGTGGGAGTCACAAGGTCTGGGGTTGCAAGCGTGCTGCCCGCACGGGGAAGCTACAGTTCATTGAGGGAACCATGAATGCCAACATGTACTGTGAAATACTGAAGCAGAGAATGATCCCCTCCCTTCAGAGACTGGGCCATAGGGCAGTATTCCAACATGATAATGACCCCAAACACACCTCCAAGATGACTACTGCCTTGCTAAAGAAGCTGAGGATAAAGGTGATGGACTGGCCAAGCATGTCTCTAGACCTAAACACTATTGTGCACCTGTGGGGCATCCACAAAAGGAAGGTGGAGGAGCGCAGGATCTCTAACAAGATTAAAGATGGCGGCGGCTGTGGGAGGGTAGGAGCTGTAACGGGGTGAATATCCCCTCGAATGAACCTCTGGCCAGGGATGCTACATATCTCTTTTTTTTTTTTTTAATAAATTCTGTTTTTATTGATTTTTCAAGTTTACAATGAAAGGCAGTGCAATAAACCACCATCAGACAAAAAAACCCATCAAACAAAATGAGAGAAAAATATTCAAAAACATAGGTATAGCTCTACAATTACATTCCAAAGCAGGGTGCTTCAACTACCAAATAAAGGGCACAAAGTGGCCTTGTGTTAGGATATAATTAGAAAGCATTAGCACATTAAACACCATGTGACAGGATTGATAACAACAGATCTCCAAGCTTCCACAATAATATAGGATGGAAATTTGGTTAAATAAATAAGGGATACTCTCTCAAAGAGAGACGTGGTTTGGAACTAACACCCTTAAGCTCTGCCATCTGGAGGGAAAGGGTAACAGCAGGAGCCGCTGTGGATGAAGTGGCAGAATAGGGCACTTTTGCAGCTGCTCTGGAATGCAAGCTAGTCCTTACCTGGGTGAGAGAGGAGGAGGATGATGAAGGCTTGGTTAACCAGTCCTCTGCCACCTCTGTGTGCTCTGGCTACATAACACTCCCAGCACCAGAAGAAAATGCCAAACGGCTCTGCCTATGGATGATGCATCACATCCATAACAACCACTTTGGCCTGTGGACACAAAGGCTGCTCATTCCGTTTTAGCTGCACAGAAACTTCTGCCTCTACCTATAGGCTTGTCAGACATGATGATGATAATGTGTGGCTTATTCCCTACTTTTATTTGCACCTATTGAAAAAGCTGTATGGGGGAAGTGATGCTTGGTAGCACTGTAAACTGTGGTGCTTTGGACCACTGTAAACTGTGATGCTTTGATGGACTACACAGCACCTCCATAATTTGCGGTGCTCCGCTGCAAAAAAAGGAGAACATGTAGTGACTCCAACAGATTCAAGCTGATATTGCTGCTGACCACATAAAAAATAACAAATATATATATGAATGAAAGACCTTAATAAAATAAGACCCAAATAAATAAAGCTCAAACACAAAGAACAGACACACAATAACCCCAAAAACCCACTTGATGGGGCGTGGTTTGGAACCGGAGAATGATGGGCGCCTAACTACACTGCTCCTGTGCATATAGGTCCAGCATGCAGCCCAGCAGGAGAACAGAGCCGAATCATGATGGGCAAAAGCCAGGAGAGCCAGTCCTGATCGTGGTCCCACTCACCTAGAGGGCTGGCAATGCTACAAAGCCAGAAAATCCCGAAGATGTTCCGCACCCAGCCATGAC
Organism: Glandirana rugosa; assembly: GCA_018402905.1. Lineage (NCBI taxonomy): Eukaryota > Metazoa > Chordata > Amphibia > Anura > Ranidae > Glandirana > Glandirana rugosa. The sequence goes on from BLSH010454306.1 coordinate 120,504, forward strand.
AGACCGCAGCTTCATCTCAGCGATCTACGCTCAGTAGCTGCGGATATTGAGGACACCCAGGCAGCCGCCATATTGGACCTCCGGCGAGACATCCAGGCCGTCGCCACTAAAGGAGGTAAAGCAGTGCCATGACTCTGATATACACTTTTACATACATTTGCAGCACACATCAGAGGCCCACACCACTCAGCTCACAGAGCTTCACAGGCATCTCAAAGACCTGGGGGTTGTCGTCACAACCTGAGAGTGAGAGACATACCAGGAACAGTTGAAACAAATCAAATCGCACAGACCACAGAGGCAATTTTCAATTACATACTGGGTAGACCACCTGAATCCCCTATTGAGTAAGAATGCCTACACAGGGCACTTAAACCCAGAGGAAGAGCCATGGACCCTCCTAGGGATGTGGTCTGCTGCCTGGTGAATTTTAAGCTGAAAGAAGACATCCTCAGGAGGGTAAGAGACCGACAAGAAATCTTGTTTCAGGGCACTGAAATTAAGATCTACCTGGACCTATCACCTATAACGCTCCAAAACAGAAGGGACCTACACCCACTACTTGATGTGCTATGCACCAAAGGAATCCAATATAGGTGGAAGTTGCCTTTTTGCCTCTCCACCTCATCGCAAGCTCATACAGCTAACTTGAGAGTCCCAGAGGATTTACAATCTTTCTGTGAGACCTTAAACCTACCCACCATTCACTTGGCACAGCAACCACGGTATGCCACCCATGAGAAGAGTTGCTTCTATGGACACTATCCCAGGCCAAGATGAATTCCATATTTGCAGACGAAGATCATACTCTCCACGACCACTAATGTTAACAGAACAAAGAAATGGCGGACCCACCAGCCTGACGGCATCAACTCCTCACAGGAGACCTCGCTAAGATGGATCTGCTTAATATGCTGGAAACATAGATTCACCTGCATTGAACAACTGAATTAGATACCTTTAATAAGACTGTTCTTCTGCCTTCACTTACTAGTTGATATGACAAAGATCCAATAACCCTACCTATCGAACTACTACACCTCTCGTACAAAACCAGCCATGATCCTCAAAACTATCCTCATAACGCAGTGGACTAGCAGAAACTGACCCCCACTGATGGCAAACATCCAACTGCCTGCAATCAAGACTTCAAGGACACTTTTACACATCAATAAGACCAAATAGATTATCTTACTTTATTAACTCGAACTAAGACACAGGAGAAGGTGCAAACTACATCACCAGTACTCCTTCCACGGGTTGACACCCCCTTCTCTTTATCCTATGGCTTCCATAGGCTACAGACACACACCTGACTGCCTGGCCTGTCCCATCTCCCCCCATACCTTCAACCACTGCAACGAACTGTAAGTATACAGCCAGCCGTCACCAAAAGACTGCCATAACAAACTGCTTAAAGTATGACAAGGCTGGCTGGGCAATCCTGCACTCATATATGAGACCAACAAACTAACCCATGGGGTAGAAACAGAACTAGGCAACAAGAGTGAGTATTCCATACCAATATGGGGAACCCAGAGGAGACTATACCGGGAAAACCCTTCTGATCTGATTGACCTCCCCACCCTAAGTCTTTTGGCTTGGAAACACTTGGGATTTACTTGTGGGGATAATGTTAATATAGTAAAGTTTTAGAGATTAGACTGTGTTATGTTTTAAACTGTGAAATGGTTAAACAGCTCAGACCACTACAGGACAGATGGTTTGATGGGTCACCCACAGAACTCCTGAAACCAGCTCCCTTATTCAGCATTGATGGGGATATGTATTATAGTACATCAGCCAGGCAAACATTCTCTGTCCTGGTATGCCAACATCTCATTGTTAGCCTTACCAATGCTGGGAGTTCTTTTCCTTGCTTATCAAACTCTTACCCATCCTTTCCCCCCTTCCCAACTGACTGAAGCCTTGCTCTTAATTTCGCTGCATATTGCCCCAGATACCAAGCACTATTATGATTAGTGTACTAGCATATATGATATAGAATGCCATTATATTTTTGCTTCTAAGATGCCTGGATGGCTCCGTGTGGTGGACTTGGGACTGGGGGTTGTCCCCAAACGGAAATGACTACTGAAAACTAAATCCGCACGCAACCTTATACAAATAGTCTGCATCTAGGTGTATACCAATGGGGAAGACAGATATACAAATAGACATATACTACTTATAGGCAAATCCCTATTGCTGATATGAAAGAATAGGATACAAAATTGATATATCTACCCATATCCTAATGTCAGCAGACAACAAGGTTATGGTTTTAAAAATGCTATCAGTTACATACATGTTCCTTCATACATATCTCTGAGTGCCTTAGACAGCCGCATAGTCGATTTGAATTGTCTTGTTTCACATTTGTTAATGCATATGCTTTGAAATTTCAACAATGTTACCTTTAGTTATATCTCTCTCTCCTAATTAACGGGTTTAACGGTAAAATATGATTTGTAGGTGAGGACTAGAAAGGCTCACCAAAGGTTTTGAAACAGAGTTGATGCAGACATACAGGACTGCCTTAAAACTCGAGAGGAGGGTTCCAGCAATACGCCTATTGAATTTGATAACTCATAAACCTCAGGTGAACAAGTCCTTGCATATGATAAGAGAGTTGATCGATGACTAGATTATTTCCATGGCTTAACGATCCCTCTAACTAAGAATATCAAAGGATGAAGTACTGAGATATTGTAAGAATATTTCATATGATTTGAATAGTTTATGATAAGAATGAGAATGGGTAATGACTGCTTATACTGTACATTTCCTTGATGAAACATCTGATATTACTGTTCACAACCACATCCGGTCCAACTCACCGGAGGCTCATTTCTGCTAACAATGAAGATCTAGTGGGATCCCTCTTTGAGAGACTCCACTAGACTATTCCTCACTTATGTTCCCAGGTGCCATGGTTAAAAGAGCCTTTTCTTCTCCTTTTCCAAGCTATATTGACCTTATATGTACTGGAGACCTTACGGTGCATAACACTGACACACATTCCACATCGCCACACAACGGGGACGTAACTGACAAAACTCCGGACTTGACCTTATTCATTAGGGTAAGATAGCAGGTCTATCCTTACCTTTGTTAGGTACTACACCAATTCCTTTTGTATCCTCCTATACCTATCCCACCCTTCTACCCAGCCTTTACCACCTCTCTCCCCCCTTCCCTTTCCTCCTCCCCCCTGGTAGTCTACAAAGTTTGTTTCTTTTTTCTCCCCCCCCCCTTCTTTTTTCTCTTATCATATTACCCTCCCTATGCCACACATCCCCAGTCTATGCTATACATTAACAACTCGTAACCATATTTATCTGACACCGAGATTTCAGAAAAAAACGCTTATTAACGCGCTTCAGTTAACCCCTACACCCAAATAAGCTCAGAAAACAGGATGAACCCTCCAAACTATAATAGCAAACAGCTCTCACTAAAGTGGTCTCTCTTAACGTAAAGGGACTTAATATTCCTGAAAAACACAGACAAATATTATCCTTAATGCATAACCTCAGAGCTGATATAGTTTTCTTACAGGAAATGCATTTTAGATCAAATGCCATTCCTAATCTCACAACTCGATTCTTCCCCACATTTTATCATGCTACCAATGCGTTGGCCAAAACGAAAGGTGTAACAATCCTAATCGTAATACATTTGAAATGGCAACTGACAGACTCCATCATAGACAAAGAAAGTCGCTATCTGTTCTTAAAAGGACTTATCCAGGAAAGACCCATGACCTTAGCTAACATTTATAGTCCCAACACAGCCCAAGTAGGCTTTTTCAGGACAATTTCAGAGCTCCTAGCAGGATTTAAATCGGGCCTGACCATTTTTGCAGGGGACTTTAATCTAGCACTTAACCCTCTGATAGATACGTCCAATGGTTCTTCATCTCTACCATACAGAGCCCTACGCCAGATTGAGCTACAACTCCAAAACCTCAAGTTACACGACACCTGGCGTATACAGCATCCCAATGATAAGGTTTATACCCTCTTCTACACACAATAAATATAGTAGAATTGACTATCTATTTGTATCTCAGAAAGACCTACCCTTTTTAATGAATGCGACTATAGAAACAATGCTCCTATCAGATCACCACTCAATCAAAATCACCCTGACCCTACCAGAGAAAGTTCCAGTTACAAATATTTAAAGACTCCTCTTTGTTAATCTCAGAAGGATATGCAAATGTCATTTGTAACTAAATATGGGAGTTCTTTATAAACAACAATACCCTGGACATGTCCCCACTTATCCAATGGGAGGCACACAAATGCGTTATTAGAGGTAAATGCATAGCGCTCAAAGCAGCACGAAAAAAAACTCAGCAGGCCACAATTTCAGATCTGTCTAACAGAATTCATGCTCTAGAAGCAGCCCACAAACAGTCCCAAGCCCAAAGGATCTACCAAGACCTTCTACAATTTAGTCAACTGCTACTTGAGGAACTCAAGCTCAAAGACCTCCACAAATTCACTCTCTCCCAGAAACTGTTCTATGAACAGGGAAATAAAAGTGGGAAATTCCTGGCTAGGGCTATCTAATCAAAAAAAGCTAGTTCTAACGTCCACTCAATCAAAGACACTTTTGGCCACATCGTAGCAGCCACTACAGACATAGCTACTCAATTCGAACACTTCTACACTTAACTCTATAACATACCCCAACCCTCCGATTCCTCTGGGAAGAGTCCTACTCGAGCCGCACTTATTCAAAAATTCCTCAAGGAATATAGCCCTAAACCCATCTCCAAGGAAGATGCAAAACAACTGGAAAACTATTTCTGAAGAAGAATTGAAACAAGTGGTGAAACTGTTCAAAGCAGGCAAAAGCCCCAGTCTGGATGGGTTTAAGGCAGCATATTTCAAAATGTTTTTAGACTCTCACCTCTTAAAAGTGTTCAATTCTCGGTCTTCTTCCACACTACTAACCCCATAGACTGCTCAAAGCCTACATAATGGTCATACCTAAAAAAGGCAAAGGGGCCTCCTCGCTAGCAAACTATAGGCCTATTTCTTTAGTAAACTTTGATATCAAAATTTTTGCAAAAATGATGGCCAACCGTCTTCTACCGTTTCTACTGTCCCTGATTGACAAACATCACGTAGGTTTTGTTCCGGGCAGAAAAGCCAGAGACAATACCAACAAAGCTATTAACTTACACCACTGGCTGATTTCCTCAAAGCAGAATGGCTTTTTCTTGTCCCTGGATGTGGAGAAGGCATTCGACAGGCTGGCTTGGGACTATTTGGAATCGGTTCTCTGCCATATCGGACTTCATAACCGAATGTTCAACTTTATTATGTTCCTATATACCACACTCACAGCTAGAATCAAAGTGAATGGACATCTGTCGAATGCCTTCTCTATCCACAACGGGACTAGACAGGGTTGCCCACTGTCACTGATCCTCTTCATACCTACTTTAGAACCCCTCCTATGTCGGCTATGAGTAGAATTGAGCGAACCCAAACTGTAACGTTCGGGTCCGTACCGAACTTCCGGGTGTCCGTGTTCCAAACCCGAACGTTTGAGAAAAAGTCTGGGTCCGGGTTCTGGGTTCTGGTATTTTATCATGCATGTTGAATAGCTGCAGGGCAGCCAATCAACAAGCATTTCACTGGTTTTCCCTAGAAGCCATCACAGCCATGCCTACTAATGGCATGGCTGTGATTGGCCAGTGCATCATGTGACCCAGCCTCTATATGAGGCTGGAGTCACAGTGCTGCATGTCACATGCTCTCAGGTTAGTGTAGGGAGAGGATGCTGCCAGCGCTGTGAGGGACAGATTGTGAGGGAAAGATTGCAGATCTAATAACTAGGTAGAGATTACTACTACTGCTTTGAGGGACAGATTGCAGATCTAATAACACTCATCCTGCATTACAGAACAATCTCTCATCCTGAATTACAGAATGATATGATACTGGACTAGGTAGAGATTACTACTGCTTTGAGGGACAGATTGCAGATCTAATAACATCTCCCATTTTTCTTCCTTTTGCAGCCCTCTAGCACTTGCCAGGACTTTTTTACAGCCATTTTTGTACCAAAAAGTTCATGTCCCCATTGACTTCAATGGGGTTCGGGGTCCGGGGTCAAGTTCGGGTAACGTTCGGTACCGAACCCGAACGTTTCCGTGAAGTTCGGCCAAACCCGCCGAACCCGAACATCCAGGTGTTCACTCAACTCTAGCTATGAGCTAAAACCAGCATAAAAGCACAAACTGGCAGAGTTCACCAACAATATACTACTGTTTCTCAAAGAGCCCCTCATCACTATTCCGAATCACATAAAAAAATCAAAAATGGAGGTGGATGTGGACCATCTTCAAACTGCGTGTGAAAAGTATTAATTAGCGGGAGAAGCCATATCACTGTTCTACAATCATCTGCAAACTGTGTGAAAAAAGTATAAATTAGCCGGGAGAACCCATATCACTGTTCTACAATCATCTGAAAACTGTGTGTGAAACTTAAACAATAACCGGGAGAAGCCATATCCCTGTTCTAAAATCATCTGAAAACTGTGTGTGAAACTTAAACAATATCAGCTAGAAGCCATATTCCTGTTCTAAAAACAGGGATATGGCTTCTACCTACTATTGTTTAAGTTTCACACACAGTTTTCAGAAGATTTTAGAACAGGGATATGGCTTATCCCGGCTATTGTTTAAGTTTCACACACAGTTTGCTGATGATTTTAGAACAGGGATATGGCTTCTCCCGGTTATTGTTTAATTTTCACACACAGTTTGCAGATGATTTTAGAACAGGGATATGGCTTCTCCCGGTTATTGTTTAAGTTTCACACACAGTTTTCAGATGATTGTAGAACAGTGATATGGGTTCTCCCGGCTAATTTATACTTTTTTCACACAGTTTGAAGATGATTTTAGAACAGTGATATGGCTTCTCCCGCTAATTAATACTTTTCACACACAGTTTGAAGATGGTTATTTTCATCCACACTCTCCAACTTAGGGAAAGCATGTAAGGTGTGGAAAAGAGACTTTCAAATGGAACTATCCGAAGCTCAATAGGAACGCATATTTACACTTGCTCACAAAGGTTCCATAAATGTTACAGTACAAGAGAATAGTTACAAAACTTTAACCAGATGGTCAACTCTGACCCGCCTGATACCTTCTGGAGGTGTCTGAATGAACTGGGCATACTTTTACACATTTGGTGGACCTGCCGCTTGATCCAAACTTACTCGGCTCAGGTCTGTGAAATCACAGAAAGCATTTCCACTCAGTCTCTAAAGCTCTCACCAGCCCAACTTATACTCCATCACTCAACAACACCTGCATGTTTTTACCGCAAATCATTGGCTTTGTATATGATCAACGCAGCCAAACTTTGCATCCCGACACACAGGGGCTCACCACATGCACAGACCATTGCTGAATGGCTCAAATGCATAAGCAAAGCTGCAGAGATGGAAGAGCTGATCTGTATAGCCAAAGACACCCTGACCAAATGTTCATATACCTACGGTATATCGCTATCATGTACTGTTGGCTACAGCGATCTGAGCACGGATCTCAATCTCAATTGCCAGGGGGACGTCTGTCCCTTTGCATACTCCCCGCGTGCACACACAGCCGGCGGAGGCATGCTTTCGTGGCCGCCACACGCTGCGTGGGGGTGCCCACAGGTCGGGCAAACTCAATGTCCGCCAGAGAGCCGCGATCCCCTGTAAGAGCGGCAGAACGGGGAACGGTTCTCCGTTCTGTGAGGGGGACATAACAGATCTACTGACCCCTGTGATCGGGATTAGTGTTATGTCCCTGGCAGCCCCGCCCCCACACCCCTTCACTGCCCTCTTGGTGCCAATGACATTTATACAGTAATCAGTGGCTATTTACATTTCTGATAGCTGTATAAATGTCATTGGTCCCAAAAAAGTATCAAAAATGTCTGACATCACCGCTGCAATATAGCAGTCCCGATAAAAATTGCAGATTGCCGCCATTACTAGTAAAAAAATAAATAAATAAATAAAAATGCCATAAATCAATTCCCATAGTTTGTAGATGCAACAACTTTTGCGCAAACCAATCAATATATGCTGATTGAGATTTTTTTTTACCAAAACTATGTAGAAGAATAAATATCGGCCAAAACTGATGAATATTTTTTTTAATTTTTTGGATAAAAGCAAAAAGTAAAAAATATTGTTCTTTTTTTAAAATTGTCGCTCTTTCTTTGTTTATAGAGCAAAAATAGAAACCACAGAGGTGATCAAATACAACCAAAAGAAAGCTCTATTTGTGGGAAAAAAATGATAAAAATTTTGTTTGGGTACAACGTCGCATGACCGCGCAATTGTAATACAAAATGCAACAGCGCTAAAAGCCGAAAATTGCCCAGTAATCAATTGGTTAATAAAATCTTTATTGAAAAAAAAACACTTGAAAACACTACAAGTACAATTAAACTGTATTTATTTATTTATTTGTTTGTTGTTATTGTTTAGGGGGAAAAAGAAAACAAACTACAATTAAAGAAAATCAAAAATAAACACATCTATTAAACCAAAAAAAAAAGGGGTGACAGTGGTTACACAACAACAGAACCTGCTACTGACACACACACACACACTCCTTAAAAAAACTGTTATATCTTAGGAAATGCAGTTGGGCTTGCAATCCATTCTCTCTAGCCATACGAACTGCAATTCACTTAAAAGTAGCAGTGGCAAATGTACAACACTGAATATAACACGAATACTGTGACGCACAAAGCAGTAGTAGCACACTACACAAACCAACTCTCTCTCTCCCTAAAGCAATGTCAGCTGTCCCTCACTAAACTCCCAACACAGTGACAAAGGGCTGCTGGAAAAGCAGCCACTTATAATGTGTGGGCTGCGATGTAGGTCAAAACTATCATTGGCCAAAGTCTTGCACCTGAAGACTTTAGCCAATGATGGCTTTGGCAATGCATTATGTGATATTTTAAGTATTTGTTCAGGATTCAGCTCAACAGCCGAACAGTGAAGATTAAGTTCACACTTAGGTTCGAACCAAACAGTCAGCTCATCCTTATTGATTTATAGCAAATCAAGCTTTATATGTCTTACCTTCATAGGTAAAAGCATCAATTATGTCATCTCATAGTAAACACTAGTGTTGAGCGAACCCGGACTGTAACGTTCGGGTCCGTACCGAACTTTAGGGTGTCCGTGGCACGGACCCGGACCCGGACATTTCAAAAATCGTTCGGGTTCATCGTCTTGGGGCCTGGCTTGGGCTTGCTAAAAACTTTACAGGCCCAGGCCCAGGCACGGTGCCTGTGGGATTTCAAGCCATGCCTGGGCTTGCAATGTCAGGCCCAAGCGAGTTGTGATCACAAATGATACTCTACTGTATTAACTACGAAAATGGATACTTCCATTCTGTATATTTCGAACTAAACGATATTTAGTTATTCCTACTCGACTGACAAACCAAGCTTGGATTCACACTTGAATTAGAAGTGACAAGCCGACAACTCGACTTAGGACTTGTTTATGAATTTTATAGTGTATTACGTAACGGTTTCGGTAGTAACCGATTTCAGAAG
>BLSH010454306.1:134700-149413 GCA_018402905.1 Glandirana rugosa
GAAGATGATTTTAGAACAGTTATATGGCTTCTACCGTTAATTAATACTTTTCAGACACAGTTTGAAGATGATCCACATTCACCTCCATTTTTGCTTTTTTTATGTTTTTATTTTTTTAAAAATATTTACAGTTATTTCCCTGTCCCCATTTTTTTGTAGGGCACTTGCCCTACCCTTACCCCCATTTTACTTCCTTTTGCAGCCCTCTGGGGCTTTCCAGGACTTTCCTACAGCCATTTTTGTGCCTAAAAGTTCGGGTCCCCATTGATTTCAATGGGGTTCATTGTCCGTGCGATCGTTCGGGTTCCGTCCGGACCCGGACCCGGACTTTGTCCCGAAGTTCGGACGGACCAGCAGAACCCGAACTTCCAGGTGTTCGCTCAACTCTAGTAAACACTGACTTAGCACACCCCAAGTAAAATTTTGAAAATACATTTTGGAACTGTAGAAAAACCGATAAAAGAAACTGAATGCAAATATAAAAGTGTAATTTTGGTACACACTAGTCAGGCATCAGGTCAAATGAGAACTATAGAATAGCAATACTAACCACTATGTCCCCTTGACATCGCCCCTTAGTCTCTTTGCTTTGAATACGACAATGTATTACTTTCTAATTTAATGAGATTTCTTTGACTTTTTATTTGCTTAAAATTAACTAAAATAGAGAATCTGAAGTGTTTTTGACTCTTATGGTTTTATCTGTGAAAAGTTAATTAACTTTAGTAATTTTCATTAATTTTGAAAACACTAAGAACGCTAAATATTTAAGTACTTGAAAGTGAAATTTCATTTATGACTTCTACATATCATAAATATTTATTTGGCTACCTTAATAAAACTTTTTTCATGGAAGTTAAAGGTCATTACCAGGTAAAACTGTTACAAAGGGGTATCAAGGTAGTATTCGCCATTGTTTGTGTAATCATTATTTTGTATTTATTCTTTTTTTACAGATTTATTCAGTCTGACATCTTTATTCATTAAAGTGTATCTAAAGCTACATTTTTTTTATAAAGTAGGGAAGGTTAGGGGACCTATGTCAGGATGTTTTTGCTGTAGGTGTCCCTGTGGGGAGATTAACACTCTATTTGTCCTGAAGACCATTGTAACTGGGACTAAAAGTGACATAAAATCTACAATTGTACAATATGACATCTCCCAATTTGGACCCTTGTTCCAGAGACAACATATTCTAAGAGACAGTTTCCCTTCCTGTGAATAGATCTTCTCTAACTTCTTTCCATATATTAAATCTTCTGCCCTTGTAGTTTTAACTTTAGATAGTAAAACATTTTTTTATACCAGTAGATACCTTATACAGCCCCCTTCCTCTTTCTTGTCTGGTCATTAGCCTAGGCTTATGACATCATGCACAGCTCTCTCTCTCAGGAGTCATAAGAGAGCCAATAAGAGCTGCAGGGCTGCAGAGCTGGAGGTGTGCCTCTGTGTTTCTGTGTAAATCCAGGAATATTTAGCAAGCACAGAATCATAGCATATATAAAATAATATGCAAAGTGGTTGGAGGGAAGCTTCAGATTGGCAAAGATGCTTTTATTACAAATTATGTGAGCAGACTGCAGTTCCTCTTTAAGTTTTAGTTCAATTTACTACCAATAATATACATGACAACTTCCCGCTGTCAATGGTTGCTGAATATGCCCTTAACAACCAGTGATGTCACTGGACCATATCCTTGGCTATGTAAGCAAATTAGTACACAATGTGCGTGGGTTCCTCCACAATTAATTCCATAAAAAAAACAAAAAAAACAAAAGGATCTGGAATATTTCTGTCTTGTTGCATTGGAATTTGCTTAAACAAACATTAAAATAGAGATTAAAAGAGCATTGGGCCTTTTTTTTGCATAAATGCATTACTTTACAGGCAGGACCAGGGCTTCCGCAGGCCTGTTATTTAAAAGAATGTAATATTTGTAATGTTTCAATTTAACCACTTCCCGCAAATCGCTGTAAATAAACAGTGGCCGCTTTAAGTGGATGGTATCAGGATATAGCGGACGGTCGGCTATCCGGCTGATCTGGCTCAGGAGCCACTCTTCTCCGACATCCCGTCCCATCAGGAGACCGGAGCTCTCATCCGGCACATCCACTGGCTAGAAGGAGACCTGATAGAAGCCGGAATCGGCTCCGATCGAGTCTCCTTCGTCAAATTCTGGAAGCAATGTCACAACGTCACTTCCGGGTTAAGTCGGTGGCCAACGGCGCCGGTTTGAAAAAAATGACAGTATTCAGAATTGCCATTTTTGGCGATCTGAATACTGTGAAGTGTAAAGAAGGGATGGGGGTCTTTTAGACCCCCCAGCCCTCCATATAGAGTACCTGTCACCGCCTATTACTATCACAAGGGATGTTTACATTAAAAGTGATAAAAGCAATAAAAGTGATCAGATTTTTTTTTTTTAAAGGAACAGTGTTAAAAAAAAAAAAAAAAATAGACGGGGGCGTGGCCTGCAGCGGAGCGTGATGGCTGACTAGATCCAGAGCTCCGCTCCCATACTCGGATCACAGCGACATTCAGCGACCCGGGGACCCGAAGAATCTACCCCACAGCAAGGACTCACCGCACAGACCGTCCAGGGCATGCCCGGCAACCGTTACATGCCTCCCGAGCCACGCCGTTTGATGGATTACTACCATCCCGCCAGCATGAACAAGGCCAAAGATGGCGCCGGCGCAACGAACGGTCGTAGCAGCACCGGCCCGACGAACGGTCGGAACACGCCGACTTTCCCCACAGAAGGCACTGGCGCAACGAACGAAAAAGGTGCGAATCCCCACCACACAGAAGGTGCAGCAAGGCCTGATACGCCTGTGAGGGAAGAAGGGACTGTATACACCACAGGAGACGTCATGGACACCCTTCCCGCTCCAGAGGCCCCAGTGGGGGTTCCACCATCTGACCGAGGTAAGAGGCTGGCATCCTCCCCTGCTCTTTCACCCAGCAAGGAGCCACGGCTCAAAAAACAATTCTGGGCCTGCCCAGACACAGAACTCCCTACCTCAGTGCGCAACACAGCACTGGCAGCAATCCCTGCCACAGAGAACACAGTATCGGAAGCCTCACTAAAAGCCATGTTGCTGACACTGCAGAAAGACCTACACAGGGAACTACATGTCTCCCTGTCACAGATCCATGACAGGGTAGACTGCCTGGAAGACCGAACCACTGACCTGGAGGGTCATATGCAGAACCATGTTAAAGCACACAACGAGCTTCTAGATGCTCATGCTCACCACAAGTCAGAGATCCACAGGATTAATCTGAAATTAGCTGACCTGGAAGATCGCTCGAGGCGACAGAACATAAAAATTAGAGGGGTCCCGGAAACGATTAAGGCTAATGATATCATTACCTACCTACAACAACTCTTTTCCAGAGTGCTACCCCGCTTAAACACCCGCGATTTATTGATCGATCGGGCACACAGGATTGCAAAGCCCGCTCATCTCGCTGCTGATGTTCCAAGGGACATTCTGGCAAAGATGCATTACTTCCCAGTTAAGGAGCAAATTCTACATGCCGTTAAGAAAGCTGGGCCGCTACCAACCCCGTACACCAACATCTTGTTCTTTAATGACCTATCAAAAGCCACTATGGACTTCCGCAGATCTTTCATGCCAGTTACTGCAAGACAGAAAGATTACATACAAGTGGGGTTTCCCTACCAAACTGCTGGTCACCTATCAGCAACAAATCATACCCATTCTGACCCCTAAGGATGGCTATAAGAAGCTTACCAATTGGGGACTCCTGCCTCTCCCTCCCAACGCATCGGGGCAGACAAGACGCCGGCTGACCCACCCGCTCCCTGGAAATCCGGATACCGACAAGGACTGAACCTGGCAAAACTACAACCAGGGATCCCATGCGCATACATGATCCAGTATGAGCGCATTCACTCCTGTCTACCACTTCCCCAGGTTAAAGTGTGCAGTGCACACCAAATAAGTGTAAGCACCCCTTTTATACATAGCGTGATACAGTGTTTATTCTTGCATTGTACTGTTTATTGTAGACCCGGATTGGGTCCTTTCGTGTGAAGTAGGCCCTCGTTCTACATTCGTAGTCTCGCTCCAGTCGCTCCAGCCCTCTGCAACACCTTCACGACATGTCCTTCACTATTACATCTCTCAACGTTAAGGGTCTAAATTCCCCTTACAAAAGAAATCTACTATGGAAAGAAGCCCTAACACAGCGAGCAGATGTACTCTGTATTCAGGAGACACACTTCTCCAAAGACAAGGCCCCTAAATGCAAGCATAAAAAATTTCCCCACTGCTTCATAGCTAATGCCCCTAAAAAATGTAGAGGCGTCATGACCGCAATCAGTTCTGCAGTCTCATTTACACTCCACCACTGCGAAGCTGATGCAGATGGTAGATACTTGATTCTTTCTGCGACCATTGAAAATCAGCGCCTCACTTTAGTTAATCTATATGCACCCAACTCAGCGCAGAGAAAATTCTATGCGAAACTAATGGCTAAACTGACCCCATTCAGATCCGATCCGCTACTACTATGCAGAGATTTCAACGGTATTGTTGATCCCTCCCTGGATACAACTAACCCAAATAATAGGAGACCTACTGCACTATCCTCCCTTCTCCACAGAGAAGATCTGTTCGACCCCTGGAGGTGCCTACACGACGTGGAGCGAGACTACACGTTCTATTCCCACCCCCACAACTCATACTCTCGGATCGATCTGTTTCTCACAGACAAGTACCTCCTTCAATCAGTATCCGAAGCACACATCAGAGTGATCTCCTGGTCTGATCACGCGCCAATTTCGATCAAATTGTCCATAAACAACCGTCCCCTGAAACATACTTTATGGAGGCTTAACCCATCTCTCCTGGTGACTCCAGGGTTCTCCGACAGAATTTGATCCGAGATTGAGTCCTATTTTACACAGAATGCACTATCTGTTGATGACCTGTCTGTCATTTGGAATGCGCACAAGGCGGTCCTAAGAGGCCTGTTCATCAAACTAGGGGCCCAAGCCAAAAAAGCCCAGAGGGCCACGACAGAACAATTACTGAAACAAATAAAAGATCTCAGTGAACACCTCCACAAAAATTTGATTTCTACATTAAGCGGCTCAAGCTCCTTGCCTCGGCAAACAAATCGGGAGCGTTTATGGCCAAACAGATGAAAAAACAACTCTCTAACCAAAAGATTCAATATCTCACCAATTCCCAGGGTAAAAAGCTAAGTAATCCTCTCAATATAGCAAACAAATTTAGTGCCTTTTACGCCAAGTTGTATAACCTCAAAAACTGTGATAAAACACCCCACCCTAATACAGCAGACATTGACGCATTTCTATCTTCCATCCAGCTTCCGGCCATCACCCAATCTCAAGCAGAATTTCTATCGCAACCTTTCTCCACAGCAGAAATAATCACAGCCATTAAACAAATGCCCCTTCACAAAGCCCCAGGCCCAGACGGATTCACAAATGAATATTATAAGCAATTTCCCCTTCAACTCGCCCCACACCTCTGTGAAGCCTTCAACCATCATGTTTTCACAGGTAAAATGCCCAAGGAGTCCTTAGAAGCCCTAGTCGTTACTTTGCCAAAGACGGGTAAGCCCCCAGACAACCCTGCTAATTACCGCCCCATTTCACTTCTTAATACAGACACAAAACTATATGCCAAACTACTAGCCCAACGCTTATCCACCATCATCCCCCATCTAATACACCCCGACCAGGTAGGATTTTTTCCCCAAAGACAAACAAGTGACGGCACAAGACGCCTCATTGACCTAATACAATGGGTGGAGGGCTCCTCTCCCTGGATGCAGAGAAGGCGTTCGATAGAGTCCATTGGACGTATATGGAAAAAGTGCTCCTGAAATTCGGCCTGACAGGTCCATTTCTGGCAGCAATATTGAGTTTGTATTCTTCCCCATCCGCAAGAGTGTGGACGTCAGGGATCAAATCAGAGCCATTCGACATCACCAATGGTACAAGACAAGGGTGCCCTTTATCACCCTTGATCTTTGCCATGGTGATGGAACCCCTTACATAAATCATCAGAGACTCTCCCTCCGTCAAAGGAATTAAGGTGGGCAGTGTAGAACATAAAATAGGGCTATATGCCAATGACGTTATTATCATCCTATTAGACCCCAAATCATCCCTGGCAGCCACCCAAAAAATATTAGACCAATTTAGCGCCATCTCCCTCTCTAAGATAAACACGGGCAAATCCATTATGCTGGACTTAGGCATTGACCCGGCTACTAAACACACTATCTCTGACAACACACCCTTTCAATGGTCCACCAACGCTTCACTTCCATACCTGGGCATTCACTTGACCTTCCCAAGCAGCTCTATGCTAAAAGTAAACTATGAAATCCTTCAGGAGAAACTTGTGCGCATCTCCAAAGATCTGAGCTCTCTCCCTGTCTCATGGGCTGGAAGGGTGACTCAATCAAAAATGTATTTACTTCCTCACATATTATATATGTTCCGTGCTGTGCCTCTTCCCCTTCTTCCCTCCCAACTGCACCAGCTTCAGAAGATGCTAACTACGTTCATTTGGCAACATAAAAAACCCAGATTCAAAAATGACATTCTTCTAACCTCTGCTAAGAACGGTGGATTAGGGGCGCCTAACATTCAGGCATACTACCTGGCAGTAATCCTTGACCAACTAAAGCATTGGTGGACATCAGACCCCAACAACACATGGACTCAAATTTAAGCCACAGTCACGCACGTGGACCCGAAGCTCCTCATTACCGCTATTATGCTTAATTATAAACCACAGTATTATCAAATGGATACAATTATAGCTGCCCTGAGAGTCTGGACCACATGTTTGCAACATACCCAAGGAATTCCCAGGGTCTTACTTTCCAAACTACCCATTAAAGCATTGGAGCTGTTCTCACCCGATCTGTCTCTTGAAAGCTGGCAACAAAGAGGGCTCCACACCCTTGACCAGATGTTTGACAACACTGTACTGCTATCATTCTCGCAACTACAACATGCCTATGGACTTCACAAGCAGTCATTCTTCCTCTATCTCAGAATCCAGTCAATCCTATCCAAGCTCAAGTTTTCTGGGGATGTGTCTACACTAACTAGCATCATACTGTTCTATGAGTCTACTAAAACAGGCACCGGAGGCATTTCCCGGATACATAACCTTCTTACCTCCCCACCAACTGAACTGTCACACCCTTCTTATGCATTTTGGTGCACTCGTACGGAAACCCCACCATCGAGAGCTATGTGGAATAAAGCTCTCGCTTTCCCTCTCCGGTCTTCACACTGCATTTCCCATTGGGAATCATTACAAAAGTTGGCCCACAAATGGTACTACACGCCGACTAGACTGGCCAAGATGTTCCCTTCCACATCCCCTCTATGCTGGAGGAACTGTAATGACAGGGGATCCCTGTGTCACATTTGGTGGGATTGCCGCTATGTCAAACACTTCTGGCAAGAAGTGGCCACACTGAACTCCTCCTTATGCAACATCAATACCCACTTGTCCTCTTTAGACCTTCTCCTAGGTATGTCAATCCCATCCTGGCCCAAAAAAGTCAGGATCTTAGCATCTCACATACTAATAGCCGCCCGGCTAGCAGTGGCAAAAAAATGGAAGTCTGCTGCCGCTCCAACTCTTTCGGATCTTATCATCTTACTCAACTCACACTTTCAGCTTGAATTCGCATTTGCAAAAGCTAATCTGACCACGACGCAACTTCTCCAGGACTGGGGGCTTTGGATTTCCGACCGAAGAAGCTTACCACTGTAACTCTGGAACTCCATGGACACCACTTACTTGGATCCATGGGATCCCCGAAGTGCCCTCCGCACTTGATCGTTGTTCAACAGGGCTGCCTGCATACGATGGGCCCTCTCTGTTGGGTTCGCGTACCACACGCGCTCAACAACTTTATTACCAACTCTCTCAGTCTGTTCTGTTCTTCTCTAGTTCTAACCCAAGAGGTCATATCTTCAACAATGACGTCTACAAAACTCGACTGGACCTCTAAGATATGACCAATTACAGTTAATTATGCCGTACAGGCACTGTTCATTAAGTAGAGGAATTGGCTCGCCGCCTCCACACCTCTAGGCACAGCATGATCCCGATACGGGGTGCCTGGTGTGTAGGCGTTGAGACCACTACATCTACGCTACTCCTGAACGTACTTGTATTTTTTCTGTTATTTTGATACTTACTCTACTGTTAGGCGTGGGGTTACCACACCTCTAACTATCTAAGCTTACTATGTACCTTGTATCCTTGTGAAAAATCTTTTCAATAAAGATCTTTGGGAAAAAAAAAATAAAATAATAAAATAAATTTAAAAAAAATGTTTAAATCGCCACCGTCCCCACGAGCTCGCACAGCAAAGTAAACGCAAACGTAAGTTGCGCCCACATATGAAAACAGAGTTCAAACTAAACACGTGAGGTATCACCACAATCACCAGAGCAATAATTCTAGCAAAAGATCTCCTCTGCAACTCTGACCTGGTAACTGTTGAAAATTTTTAAAGCGTCGCCTATGGAGATTTTTAAGTACCGGAGTTTGTCGCCATTCCGTGAGTGTGCACAATTTTCAACATATATGGAATCTATTTACTTGGCGTAACATCCTCTTTCACAATATACAAAAAAATTGGGTTAACTTTACTGTTGTCTTATTTTTTAACTCAAAAAAGTTAAATTTTTCCAAAAAAATTGCGCTTCAAAGACCGTTGTGCAAATACTGTGTGACAAAAAGTATTGCAATTATTGCCATTTTATTCTCTAGGGTGTTTGAAAAAAATATATAATGTTTAGGGGTTCTAAGTAATTTTCTAGCAAAAAAAAATGTTTTTAACTTGTAACCAACAAATGTAAAAAACGGCTCCGGTTGGTAAGTGGTTAAGCATTACTAAAATTTGTGCTCCCTGTCAAATGGAATTTAAAACTTTTTTTTGCTTTGGTACATGTTTCCCAGGGCAACACCCAGCCCCTATGCCATTTGTTTGACAATCCCTTGTCTATAAGCCTGTAAAATGACCTGTTTTTTTTAACTTCATTGGGGCTTGGATTTGGTGCTCAGATTTTAGTAACGTTCACTGGACCTGCATCACACCAAATCTGGGTATATTTGGCTCATAAATACTTGGTACAAGAAGTGAAAGAAAATCTCCCCAAATGGAAACAGTCACCCCTCCAAAAAAACTGACTGGGGTTATTACTATTTCTTACTCTATTAAAAAACGTTTTGGTATTAAATAAACTGTACATTACCAGGGGCGAACTGACAACTCATGGGGCTCCCGGGCAATAGGAGATTGTGGGGCCCAATATCCTGCCCATGTGTTCCCACCCACATAAAGCCCCTTCTACATATTGCACTGCCACACTGCATGCATTTATCACAGAATTTCTCTACACTATGTTTAAAATAAATGTTTATTATAGAAAATAAACTTACATTACAGGAAATGCAACAAAGGAACATTTCCAAAATTAAGGATTTCATAAATTAACACAATATAACAGGTGTAACAAATGTCTTCTTAGCTGAACATTTGAATAAAAAAATATATAAAAAAATAAAAAGCTCTGTCCAGCATGATACAAAATGATTGCCCTAGAATTACTTTCACTCCGATGTTCCCGACGACATGTGTGGCACCATTATTGTTTACATACATGTGCTCGTCCTACATAAAGCTTTTTATATAGAGTGTGTGTGGGGGTCATGGGTGTCCTTTACATTTTTTAACAATTTTTTTTATTTACTTTATATATTTTTCACTGACCACCAATGTAGGGGCATTCTTCCCACTGACGACCAATGTAAGGGACATTCTTCCCACTGGCCACCAATGTAAGGAACATTCTTCCCACTGACCACCAAAGTAAGGGACATTCTTCCCACTAACCACCAATGTAAGGAGCATTCTTCTCACTGACCATCAATGTAAGGAACATTCTTCCTACTGACCAACAATGTAAGGGGCATTCTTCCCACTGACCACCAATGTAAGGGACATTCTTCCCACTGACCACCAATGTAAGGAGCATTCTTCCCACTGTTCACCAATGTAACAACCATTCTTCCCACTGACCACCAATGTAAGGAACATTCTTCCCACTGACCACCAATGTAAGGAGCATTATTCCCACTGATCACCAATATAACAAACATTCTTCCCAATGACCACCAATGTAAGGAACATTATTCTCTCTGACCACCAATGTAAGAAACATTATTCCCTCTGACCGCCAATGTAACTAACATTATTCTCTCTGACCACCATTGTAAGGAGCATTATTCTCTCTGACCACCAATCTAAAGGGCATTATTCTCTCTGACCATTAATGTAAGGAACATTATTATCTTTACCACAAATGTAAGAAACATTATTCTCTCTGACCACCAATGCAAGAAACATTATTCTCACTGACCACCAATGTAAGGAGCATTCTTCCCACTGACCACCAATGTAAGGAACATTCTTCCCACTGACCACCAATGTAAGAAGCATTCTTCCCACTGATCACCAATGTAAGGAGCATTCTTCCCACTGACTACCAATGTAAGGAACATGCTTCCCACTGACCACCAAAGTAAGGAACATTCTTCCCACTGACCACCAATGTAAGGAACATTCTTCCCACTGACCATCAATGTAAGGAATGTTCGTCCCGCTGACCACCAATGTAAGGAACATTCGTCCCACTGACCACCAATGTAGGGAACATTCTTCCCACTGACCACCAATGTAACGGACATTCTTCCCACTGACCACCAATGTAAGGGACATTCTTCCCACTGAACACCAATGTAAGGAACATTATTCTCACTGACCCCCAATGTAAGGAACATTCTTTCCGCTGACTACCAATGTAAGGAACATTCTTCCCACTGACTACCAATGTAAGGAACATTCTTCCCACTGACCACCAATGTAAGGGGCATTCTTCCCACTGACCACCAATGTAAGGGACATTCTTCCCACTGACCACCAATGTAAGGGACATTCTTCCCATTGACTACCAATGTAAGGAACATTTGTCCCACTGACCACCAATGTAAGGAATATTCTTCCCACTGACCACCAATGTAAGGGACATTCTTCCCACTGACCACCAATGTAAGGAACATTATTCTCACTGGCCACCAATGTAAGGAACATTATTTCCGCTGACCACTGATGTAAGGAACATTACTCTCACTGACTACCAATGTAAGGGACATTCTTCCCACTGACCACCAATGTAAGGGGCATTCTTCCCACTGACCACCAATGTAAGGGACATTCTTCCCACTGACCACCAATGTAAGGGACATTCTTCCCATTGACTACCAATGTAAGAAACATGCTTCCCACTGACTGCCAAAGTAAGGAACATTCTTCCCACTGACTACCAATGTAAGGAACATTCGTCCCACTGACCACCAATGCAAGGAACATTCTTCCCACTGACCACCAATGTAAGGGGCATTCTTCGCACTGACCACCAATGTAAGGAACATTATTCTCACTGGCCACTAATGTAAGGAACATTATTTCCGCTGACCACTGATGTAAGGAACATTACTCTCACTGACTACCAATGTAAGGAACATTATTCTCACTGACCACCAATGTAAGAAACATCATTCTCTCTGACCAAAAATGTGAAAAACATTATTCTAACTGATCACCAATGTAAGGGGCATTCTTCACACTGACCACCAATGTAAGGGACATTATTCTCTCTGACCACCAATGTAAGGAACGCTATTCTCTCTGACCACCAATGTAAGAAACATTATTCCCTCTGACCACCAATGTAAGGAGCATTCTTCCCACTGACTACCAATGTAAGGAACATGCTTCCCACTGACCACCAAAGTAAGGAACATTCTTCCCACTGACCACCAATGTAAGAAACATTCTTCCCACTGACTACCAATGTAAGGAATGTTCGTCCCACTGACCACCAATGTAAGGAACATTTGTCCCACTGACCACCAATGTAAGGAACATTCTTCCCACTGACCACCAAAGTAAGGGACATTCTTCCCACTAACCACCAATGTAAGGAGCATTCTTCTCACGGACCATCAATGTAAGGAACATTCTTCCTACTGACCAACAATGTAAGGGACATTCTTCCCACTGACCACCAATGTAAGGGACATTCTTCCCACTGACCACCAATGTAAGGAGCATTCTTCCCACTGTTCACCAATGTAACAACCATTCTTCCCACTGACCACCAATGTAAGGAACATTCTTCCCACTGACCACCAATGTAAGGAGCATTATTCCCACTGATCACCAATATAACAAACATTCTTCCCAATGACCACCAATGTAAGGAACATTATTCTCTCTGACCACCAATGTAAGAAACATTATTCCCTCTGACCGCCAATGTAACTAAAATTATTCTCTCTGACCACCATTGTAAGGAGCATTATTCTCTCTGACCACCAATGTAAAGGGCATTATTCTCTCTGACCACCAATGTAAGGAACAATATTATCTTTACCACAAATGTAAGAAACATTATTCTCTCTGACCACCAATGCAAGAAACATTATTCTCACTGACCACCAATGTAAGGAGCATTCTTCCCACTGACCACCAATGTAAGGAACATTCTTCCCACTGATCACCAATGTAAGGAGCATTCTTCCCACTGACTACTAATGTAAGGAACATGCTTCCCACTGACCACCAAAGTAAGGAACATTCTTCCCACTGACCACCAATGTAAGGAACATTCTTCCCACTGACCATCAATGTAAGGAATGTTCGTCCCGCTGACCACCAATGTAAGGAACATTCGTCCCACTGACCACCAGTGTAGGGAACATTCTTCCCACTGACCACCAATGTAACGGACATTCTTCCCACTGACCACCAATGTAAGGGACATTCTTCCCACTGAACACCAATGTAAGGAACATTATTCTCACTGACCCCCAATGTAAGGAACATTCTTTCCGCTGACTACCAATGTAAGGAGCATTCTTCCCACTGACTACCAATGTAAGGAACATTCTTCCCACTGACAACCAATGTAAGGGGCATTCTTCCCACTGACCACCAATGTAAGGGACATTCTTCCCACTGACCACCAATGTAACGGACATTCTTCCCATTGACTACCAATGTAAGGAACATGCTTCCCAATGACTACCAAAGTAAGGAACATTCTTCCCACTGACTACCAATGTAAAGAACATTCGTCCCACTGACCACCAATGTAAGGAACATTCTTCCCACTGACCACCAATGTAAGGGACATTCTTCCCACTGACCACCAATGTAAGGAACATTATTCTCACTGGCCACCAATGTAAGGAACATTATTTCCGCTGACCACTGATGTAAGGAACATTACTCTCACTGACTACCAATGTAAGGGACATTCTTCCCACTGACCACCAATGTAAGGGACATTCTTCCCACTGACCACCAATGTAAGGGACATTCTTCCCACTGACCACCAATGTAAGGGACATTCTTCCCATTGACTACCAATAAAAGAAACATGCTTCCCACTGACTGCCAAAGTAAGGAACATTCTTCCCACTGACTACCAATGTAAGGAACATTCGTCCCACTGACCACCAATGCAAGGAACATTCTTCCCACTGACCACCAATGTAAGGGGCATTCTTCCCACTGACCACCAATGTAAGGAACAGTATTCTCACTGGCCACCAATGTAAGGAACATTATTTCCGCTGACCACTGATATAAGGAACATTACTCTCACTGACTACCAATGTAAGGAACATTATTCTCACTGACCACCAATGTAAGAAACATCATTCTCTCTGACCAAAAATGTGAAAAACATTATTCTCACTGATCACCAATGTAAGGGGCATTCTTCACACTGACCACCAATGTAAGGGACATTATTCTCTCTGACCACCAATGTAAGGAACGCTATTCTCTCTGACCACCAATGTAAGAAACATTATTCCCTCTGACCACCAATGTAAGGAGCATTCTTCCCACTGACTACCAATGTAAGCAACATGCTTCCCACTGACCACCAAAATAAGGAACATTCTTCCCACTGACCACCAATGTAAGAAACATTCTTCCCACTGACTACCAATGTAAGGAATGTTCGTCCCACTGACCACCAATGTAAGGAACATTCGTCCCACTGACCACCAATGTAAGGAACATTCTTCCCAGTGACCACCAATGTAACGGACATTCTTCCCACTGACCACCAATGTAAGGAACATTATTCTCACTGACCACCAATGTAAGGGACATTCTTCCAACTGAACACCAATGTAAGGAACATTATTCTCACTGACCCCCAATGTAAGGAACATTCTTTCCGCTGACTACCAATGTAAGGAACATTCTTCCCACTGACCACCAATGTAAGGGACCTTCTTCCCATTGACCACCAATGTAAGGGACATTCTTCCCACTGACCACCAATGTAAGGGACATTCTTCCCACTGACCACCAATGAAAGGGACATTCTTCCCATTGACTACAATGTAACCATCAGTCGCCTTTCTTACAAGGAATGTAACCCCCAGTCACTCTTATTACAAGGAATGTAACCACAAGTCAACCTTCTTACAGGGAATGTAACCACCAGTCACTCTTATTACAAGGAATGTAACCACCAGTCACCCTTCTTACAGGCAATGTAACCACCAGTGACCCTTCTTACAAG
>BLSH010454306.1:176785-187752 GCA_018402905.1 Glandirana rugosa
TATATATATATATATATATATATATATATATATATATATATATATATAAATGCACATCATTTTGCAGGTTAATAAAAATGTGCATTTATTTATTTATTTTTACTAAGAGCCTGCAAAACTTTTCACCCGTGATCTGTCTGTCAAACTTCAAGTGTAAGCTTTCTGCTCCTACTTCATACGGGCAGGCAGTTACACACTGACAGAAAGCATCAATGAACCATCTAGAGTACTCAACAGTGCACTGGTAGTTCAGTGAGAACTAAAAGATGACAGCTGTAAAGGATGCCAGTACTTGTAGTTCTCCTTTTCACAGAACTCTGTGAATGAATGACACTGCTAGGTGGGTAGGTGGAGACCCACACGGACACATTTTTAAAAAAAAATTGTGACATTGGGTGTTGGGGCATTGGGGAGGAGGGGTGGGCTGCTGGCGGGACTCCTGAAACAGTAACATGTTACACCCTAAATATGGGTGTAACATGTTACAAAAGGTGAACTTTAAAGGAATGATGACACTTAAACCATTATTTAAAATGTATTTACTTAATAATAAATGCTATGTTAAAGAAAATGTCATGTCAAAAAAAAAGCCTAGGTTAATGTGTAGACATCCTTAAAGTTCACATTTCACACTAATTACAGGGCACCCATATGCCCATTAACACATCATATTTATAACATATAACTGCCTTTCATTCACTATAAAAAATGTAGTTCCCCAACAGAGGCTGTCTAGATTGTATGGTTTCTTTGTCAAACATTACTACTGACAGTCTACTGTCTTCCCCCAGCAGTGAGAGATGAGAACAATTATGGATGCCCAATGTACATACATTAACCCACATTGATTATTTAATTTTAATATAGTATTTTCATATGTATATCTATGAAACATGAAAAATGTTATCGTTTTCCCTTAACGTAACCAGAGGCACTTCATTTTTTGATGTTTTACATTGCTGTCACAAGTGATATACATGACTGCTTAGCAATTGATGAGCCAAAGTCATTTCTTCTATGGCTACATCCAGTGTAGCCGTAGAACCAATCAACCCAATGGGAAATGGTTAATGTTTGTCTTGTGTTTAACATTAAAATCATTAACCCAAATGTATAATTGACTTGTTATTTTTAGACATTCTGCATCAAGAGAGATGATTAACATATTCAATGAAACAGCAGAGATGTAAATGAGTCTTAACCACGACAAGTAACATTAAACTGGAGATCTTTCAAATAATAGCTTTTTTCACTGTCGCTTGGCCACAAGAAGCCAGGCTTGGAATGTTAAAATGTTCTAATTAAAATATGGATATGATTATGTGAAAGGGTTTTAAAATAAATTTAAAAATGACCACTCCATCTGACCCTGCTGTTAAACCAGAAGGTGCCTGCCGCCCAAATCTGTCTGTCTGTGCAAAAAACAGAATAACTGCCATTATGCTACTAAATCATCAGGCTAAGCTGGTAAATTAAATTTTTATATAGCATTCAACATTTTACTCTCACAAATAGAGCTTTCTTTTGGTGGTATTTGATCACCTCTGAGGTTTTTATTTTTTCTTTTCTTTTCTTTATATCTGTCACAAAACTTTGTAAATAAGTACATTTTCTCCTTTATGGATGGACACTGTTTAGGCTGCACTTATGGGCACTGATGAGGCAGTACTGATTGGCACTGATAAGGTGGCAATGATTGGCACTGATGATGAGACACTTATATGCAGCACTGATGGGCACTCATAGGCGGCACTGATAAGCAGCACTAATGGGCACTGATTGGTGGCACTGATATGCAGCACTGATGGACGCTGACAAGCTGCACTGATGGGCACTCATAGGCAGATCTGATGGGCACTGATAGGAGACATGGGGCACTGATAGGTGGCACTGATGGGCGCTGATATGTGGCACTGGTGGGCACTGATAGGCAGCACTGATAGAGGGCACTGTTAGATGGCACTGATATTCAGGTACTGGCAGGCATCACTAATGGGCACAGTGCCATTCCTATAGTATGGTGTGCGTCCCTTAGCTGGTCGTCTTGGGTGGGCTCCCTTGTGGTCCCTGGGTGGGCTCACTGGTGGTCTCTGGGTGGGCTCCCTGGTGGTCCTTGGGCGGGCTTCCTGGTGGTCCTGGGCGGTGATCCTTGGGGGGGGGCTGCACTGATAAACAATCAGTGCAGACCCCCCTGTCAAGAAAGCCGCCAGTCGGCTCTCCTCTACTCGCGTCTGCAGACGCGAGCAGAGGAAAGACTGATACACGGCTCCTATTTACACTGTGATCAGCCATGATTGGTCATGACTGATCACATGGTAAAGAGCTTCTGACTGAGACTCTTTACTGAGATCAGTAATGCGATGTGTCAGTCTGACACACCGCACCACCGATCGCCACGATGTGCACCCCCGCAGGCGCGCGATTGTGGGTTATCAGGCCATATGTCATATGATGTCCGGTCAGGATAACTGAACCACTGCCCAGCCGTCATTTGTCTATAGGCTGGGTGGGAAGTCGTTAAAGGTTGCTTAAACCTGAGCTTAGAGAAATCCTGTAACCAACGTAAAAAAAATGCAGGTGAAAGTGCAGAAAAGACAAGCAATTTAAAAGCGTATTTGCAACATTTTTCCTTTTCCAAATTTGACTAATTCAGAAAGAGTAAATTCCCTAGAATAGCCCCCACTCTCCTGCCCTTTTTGTAGTACCCTCATCTTTTGTGAGTGCCTAATTACTGTCTGCACTAGTCTAACTCCTCTGTCCCTTCCCTCATTTGCCTATATAATGTTTCATGCAGCTGTCGGTAAAGAAGTGAAGGAAAATATCATAGTGTGTTTATTGAATGACAGTCCTGAGTTTACTGGGGCTGATGACATCACATTCAAGATGATGGTACTCAGCAGCAGTCTCGGGGCTTTTGGATGTCTACACAAGAAAGTTTTGTTTTTGTAAACTCTCTGCCTAACATATGTTAAATGCACAGATAACCTTATGGACAGATTTTTGTTCAAATGAATGATGTAGCAACAGGGTCTCTTTAAAACAGAACTGAAGTTTCTTCTCTGAAGGAGTGGGTAGAACATTTAAACCACATATATGATATGGAATCCATTATGCACTATATACTAGACAGACTAACTCACTTCAATAGCTCATGGCAAGTATGATAAGACATTTAATCCTCTCTAACCTATAAGGCCATAAAAGAACTGATTTAAACTTGATTATTTTCTAAAGGAAACACAGGGACTATGTGGCTCCTATTTTTTAAGTTCTTATCCCTCCCTTTCACTCTTACTGAGGCGCATCCCTCAGATCAGAATACCAAATAATTATTTTTTCTACCTGACACACAAGACAACTAAAGTGAAGGGTGTACCCACATTCTCTGGACAATTATGTGGAATAGAGGCAACCTTCCCTCTCATTTTCCCCCTTTTTCCACTTCTTGTACATGTAAACTCAACTAAACTGTCTCTGAACAATCTTGTCTCTGTACCACTACAGGGTTTGCAGAATTGAGTACACTGGAACTCTCACCCCTGCATATAATACTTTTCTCTGCTTCTTGTAAAATGTTCAATATTTTCTAACCTACTTAACTAACCTTCATGTGGGATTTTGTACTGTTACCATAGCTTTCACTATTTATTTGTACAAGATATGTTTTATCATGTACAAGGCTTACATAATTAACCAAAGACCAAAGAGCAGCAGTGTCAGACCCATAAGAAGTAGCATAGAAGATGGCAGTGCCATAGGGAGGAACAGTTGCAGTAAGCCTTGACCTGCATTTGCTGGAATAGGGTGCCCTAGTAGGAAAGTATACCAAAACAGAAATAGCAAATGCAGTTCATACATGCAAAATATGTCAAGAGCCCACAGTTACCTAGCAGACTTAAAGAGAAACTCCACATTTGATTAGAAAAAAGATCCCCTCTGGGTGATCTGTGTACATTGCAAGGATTTTAGCAAACTTTGTAGTCCTATCTGTTTCTGTTCTTAACCACTTCAGCCCCGGAAGGATTTACCCCTTAATGACTAGGCCATTTTTTTGCTATACGACACTGTATTATTTTAACTGCGTGGGTGTGCAACACTGTACCCTAACAAAATTGATGTCCTTCTTTTCCCACAAATAGACCTTTCTTTTGGTGGTATTTGATCACCTCTGCGTTTTTTATTTTTTGCGCTATAAACAAAAAAAGACACTTTAAAAAAAAAAAAGAAACAATATTTTTTACTTTCTGCTATAAAACATATCCAAAATAAAATTATAAAAAAACAAACATATTCATCAGTTTAGGCCAATATGTATTCTTCTACATATTTTTGGAAAAAAAATCGCAATAAGCTTATATTGATTGGTTTGTGCAAAAGTTATAGTGTCTACAAAATAGGGGATATATTTATGGAGTTTTAATTTTTTTTATTATTTTTACTGGTAATGGTGGTGATCTGCGATTTTTAGTGGGACTGCAACATTGCGGCGGACAAATCTGACCCTAAGTGACACTTTTTGGGGACCAGCGACACCAATACATTGATCAGTGCTAAAAAAATGCACTGATTACTGTATACATTACATGGCAGGGAAAGGGTTAACATCAGGGGTGATGTTTACTAAATGTGGGGGGGGGGGGACTGGCAGGGACAACAGTGAGGTTGCGGTTCCTTATTACTAAGAATAGAAGATCTCAGTGTTGTCCCCTGTCAGAATGGAGATCTGCCTTGTTTACATAGGCAGATCCCTATTTTGCCTCCCTGTGGAGCAATCACGGGTGGCTGGTGGTCTTCGAGTCCGTGTGTGTGCTTCCTCGGCAGGCAGCGGGTGCGCACGCACACAGTATAACATGCACAAATCAACGTACAGGTATATTGTTTTGCGCAATAAGCCATCCTGCCACAGTATATATGCAGTGGGTGGTCTCTAAGTGGTTAAAGTGATTGTAAAGGCAGAAGGTTTTTTTTTATATCAATGCATTCTATGCATTAGGATAAAAAGCCTTCTATGTGCAGCAGCCTCCTCCTAGCCCCCACAATACTTATCTGAGCCCATCTCTATCCAGCGATCTCCACAAGTGCCTCGGCTGTCCAGGATTCTCCCTCCTGGTTGGCTGAGACACAGCAGCAGCACCATTGGCTCCCACTTCTGTCAATCAAACTCAGTTAGACAATCAGGAGAGACAGGGGGCAGGGCCGAATCACAGCCCTGTGTCTGAATGAATACATGGAGCTTCAGCTCGGGTGCCTCCATAGCAAGCTGCTTGCTGTAGGGGCACTCAACAGGTGGGAGGGGCCAGGAGCTCCAGTCAGGGACCTTAGGAAGAGGAGGATCTGGGCTGCCCTGTGCAAAACCACTGCACAGAGCAGGTAAGTATGACATGTTTGTTATTTTAGTAAAAAAAAAAAAAGACTTTACAATCACTTTACAGTTTTTTCAATTGCCAACACACAATTTTTCAAACTAGTCTGGTTTTATCAAAACACTTAACACAATTCACAAAACCACACACCCAAACTGCAAAATACCTCATATATCCTGCAAAATGAAGCACTGCAACTGAAACTACACATAGCATTATCAAAATCAAACTTTTGCATGAAATGGCACACACTTCATTCATATTACCAGATTTTTGCCTAACCACCTACACACTGTTGGGCATAATGAAAAGCACCCCCATCTTTAGTATGCTTTGCCATAATACTAAAATATGTATCAGATTGTTCACATGCACAGAAATATTTGCAGATACACACACATGCTGTTGCAACATTATTATTTTTTTCCCTTCACTACAGTAAACAAGTCAGTGGAACATATGCACAGCAGATATATTTACATGGGACTGAACAAAAATATTCTTAAAAAAAACAGTAAACTGAAAAAGAAAATTTCTGAAAAAATATATTACAGTAAAAAATAGAGGCAAGAAAAATAATTAGGCAGCATCTTGCCGCACAGCCGGGTCTGGCCACAACGCCTCGTCAACATCACAGGCAATATCTTCCCTTGCCAGACATTGAGAAAAGAAGCACCTTAAGTGCCTTATCCATCCCTGAATTGCACCCACATCAATGTCATCACATGCCTCTTCCATGGCCTGCACAAGAGGCATGCGCACAAAGGGCTGCCGGTCGTATACCTTCCACCGCCATGTCGAAAAGAATTCTTCTATGGGGTTCAGAAATGGTGAGTATGGTGGGAGGTATTGCACAAGAAATGTTGGGTGGTCAGCAAACCAGTTTTGGACTGGGGCTGCACGATGAAAGCTCACGTTGTCCCATACTACAACGTACCGGTTTCTTTGATAG
Source organism: Glandirana rugosa (assembly GCA_018402905.1). Lineage (NCBI taxonomy): Eukaryota > Metazoa > Chordata > Amphibia > Anura > Ranidae > Glandirana > Glandirana rugosa. Next base: position 183,101 of record BLSH010454306.1, read on the forward strand.
TCTGCATCATTCATACGCTCTGGTGGTATGAGAATGTTGTGAAGTCTGTCCAGAAATGTGAGAATATGGGCTGTGTTGTATGGTCCAAGGTTGGCATGACGGTGGAAGACACCATGCATATTGGAGATGGCAGCGCACATTGTGATGTTCCCACCACGTTGGCCAGGAACATCTATAATGGCTCTGTGGCCAGTGAGGTTTCTCCCCCTTCTTCTGGTCTTTGTAGGTTGAACCCAGCCTCATCTATAAAGATGAACTCATGTGGGATTGCATGAGCATCCATTTCCAGTACTCCCTGAAAACAAAGAACAAAAATCAGTCAATATGGTGTTATCCAGTACACTGGAAAACAATGTTGCGTGTAGTGTACTGCAGTCAATATAATACTTACATCCACATATGCTCGTCTGAACTCTTTGTTTCTTTGAGAGTTTCTCTCAAACGGCACCTTATAAAGTTGTTTCATTCTGATTTGGTTTCACTTGAGAATGTGAGCCAATGTGGACAGACTGACTCGTTGAATGTTGTTGAATAAGGTGTTGTCTTGGATGATGTGGCTTTGAATTTCTCGTAATCTGATTTCATTATTTTCCAAAACCAAGTTTACAATGGCAGCTTCCTGTACCCCGGTGAACATTTGGCCCCTTCCTCCACCATGGTGTCGTCTCTCAGTCCTTTAGAAAAAATAAAATAAAAATATATATAGGGCTTGGACAATGCAGCCTAAATATTTTCTCCCACAGTAGAGTACATTGTACAGGAAACTTGTACAGTTCATGAATGGCTGATGTCATACACTAAGTAAACTGGTGTCACCCAACTGATACACTATGACATGGGGTATACTACATGTGTACTACATGAAATTTTGGTTACATACCTGTTCTCCAGTCTAAAGGTCCGGATGACAGAGGCGACAGTAAAACGGCTCAAGTTTGGCTGCACTCTCTGTCCAGCCTCACGCATTGTCAGCCCATGGTTGATGACATGATCTACTAAGGTTGCTCTGATTTCATTTGAAAGTGTTTGTCTTCTTTGGCCATGAACTCCTCTACCTGCTCTACCCCTACCTCTCACTCTTCCTACCCCTCTTATTCTCAACCTCCCTCTTCCTCTTCCTCTCTCTGCAATGTCTTCCATTGTTGTTGTAAAAAAAAAATTGTTCTCACCTGTGGTATTTTCATAGTGCTTACATCCTGATTGAAGTGTTAACAATTAACCATTGAGGTGCTTGGCCAGGTGGCACATGCAATTGGCCAATTAGCTCATGTAGTGTCATTTTGAATGGCAGTGTTTTGAAATGGCAAACATGTGACTTTATGTCAGATTGTTGTGTCTTATGCAGAGAACTTTGTTCAGTGCATTTAAAAAGTGCCATTTTGAAATGCAAAATGTGTGTAAAGCAGAAAAGGTGTTTAGACTTTTGGAGACTTGAGAAGAAGTTTTGCTCTCTGTGTGTCAGTTTAAATAATTGTGCTGTGTATGTCATTTTAGTGTGTTAGCAATTGGAAAAAACTGTAAGAAATGGCTGTATTTTTCACTATGTCCTTGGAATACTGATTTCTGAATGGGAGTGTCTGTGTTCAGTATAATCAGCCGAACAGGCTAATCCAGAAGATATTTATGTGCATTGTATCTTAGTTTGTTTGTATCTTAGTATAGACTTCTGGGAAAATCAGTGAGTCAATTACATACGTATGAAGTTACATTTCTGGTGAAGTTTTGTACACCAACACAGTACAGAAGGCCTCCAGGATGCCAAATTGCATTGAATTTTACAGAAAATTAAAGTAGATGCAGATTGAAAATGAAAGATGATTTTTAATAACATTACATTTGAATATGGCTTGTGTAGCAATTTATGTATGTGTTATATTGTTTTTAAATGTGCTTTATATATAGTTTTTTTTCACGAAAGTGAAGTTACCCTTAAACACCACAATACTGGGCACTTTCACCCCCTTCCTGCACGGCCGTGCAATACTGTACTCATTACATTTTTATTGACACAGATAGAGCTTTCCTTCAATTGTGTTTAAGCACCACTGTTTTTTTTTTTTTTTTTTTACTAAACAAACAAAACAAGATTGAAATCTTTGAAAAAAGTTCTGTTTCTGTTAAAAAAAATAAATGTAAAATTATGCAGGTAAGAATTTTTTCTCCTTCACTGAGGTGCACTGATGAGGCTGCAATGATGTGCATTAATAGGCTGCACTGATGGGCACTGCTGAGGCTGCAGTGATATACAGCACTGATGGGCACTGATAGACAGCGCTGATGGACACTGATAGGTGACACTCATGGGCACTGATAAGCACTACTGATGGACACTAATAGGTTAAAGCAATGGGCACTGATAGGCGGCACTGATAGGCAACACCGATGAGGAGGCACTGATGGGGCTGCACTGATAATTAGGGCACTGATAATCAGTGCCCTGATTATCTATGTACTTGTCCCTTGTCACACTTGCCGGTTATTGGCTCTCCTCTCCTCATGCTGTGACAGCACTGGTTCCCCAGGCAGGGTGGCATTTAGGTAAGGAGGGGAGAGGGTGGTTAGAGGGTTGAGATATGCACCCACTTTTCTGTGGGGAAAGGGATACTAGGTATGGGTGAGGGATGGTTGGATTAGGGGCACTGTACCTTTTAGGGGGCAAGGGGAGCTGTACCTTGGTGCTGCAATAATAAATTGATTGAGGAGATAACCATAGAGTGTACATGTCTTTGTCTTTTTTGAATGCAGATAACCGGCAAGTTAGTTTACATGATCATCTGTGACTGGACACAGCTGATCACATAGTAAAGGGCAGCTATGATTGGCCCTTTACAGCAATCACAGAGTGCACCAGATGAGCACCTCAGGGGGCATTCAGCGAGCATGGTTCTGGGAGGACCTCCATGGACGCCCTCCCAGAACAAGAGAGCCGCGCTTTAGCCGTCTTTTGGCTATAGTGCGGACTGAAGTGATTAAAGCCTAATTATGTCTGTGAATAGAGTACTCAGAGAGAGCATCAAATAATGTTTTTCCATCAAAAAACTTGTTTGAATGGATTAGCTGCTAGTCAAGTCAAATGATGTATCAGCCTATTTCTTTTCCACGGAGGCTAATTTATTGAACATTCAGAATTTTTTTGCCAAGCTAGGATTATGTGTATTATAAGACTGTAGTGTATGCAATGCCTACACTAAGTTTTTGGTGACAGGTGTTTCACATGGCTGTGAACGTTTTATATAAGCCATTTTATTAACCTCCCTGGCGGTTATCCCGAGTGTGGCTCGGGGGGATTTTTCATTACCAAAAGCAGTAACACCGAGCCATACTCGGGATCTCATCGCAGAATCCTGAAAAAGTTACTTATTTAGTCCCCAGGATCCAGCGATGTCCCCCCACTGTGTCATTCAGTGGAATCTTTGCCCGATGCCTCTGGGTTCCGGGCTGCATTCCCTGCGAGCGTCGAGTCGCATGGGGGCAGAGCCCGGCTGCAAATTTAAAAAGTGCAAAACACATAACACATATAGTACACTGTAATCTGTAAGATTACATTACTGTATCAAATCATTTCACATCCCTTTTGTCCCTATTGCTTTGTCCAGTGCCCTGCATGCACTTTTATATTATATATGCCATTCTTTCTACCTTTAAACTTTAGACTGTCCATGGCATCCAAAAATTATACCTTTACGTCAAAAGTAGAGGTGAGCGGACACCTGGATGTTTGAGTTCGGCGGGTTTGGCCGAACTTCGCAAAAAAGTTCGAGTTTGGCCCTGAACTTGACCCAAACTTGACCCCGAACCCCATTGAAGTCAATGGTGACAAGAACTTTTAGGCACTAAAATGGCTCTAAAAAAGTCCTGGAAAGGGCTATAGGGCAGCAAAAGGAAGCAAAATGGGGGGTAAGAGTAGGACAAATGCCCTGCAAACAAATGTGGATAGGGAAATAACTTAACATCACATAAAAAAAAAAATGGAAGAGGAGGAGGATGGGGAGTAGGAGGTTGAGGAGGCAGAGACCGTGGCGGTGTAGGTGGAAGTGGCGGTGCAGGAGGAGGAGGTAGCCAACACTGTTTTTTGTTTGTTTTTTCCAATTGGGGTAGCCCCCAAAATATTGAGACATATTAAAAAAAAAGAATAAGTTCACTTAAGTATACCAATGGCTGTGTGAGGCTGGTATAAATGTCTATTCTGCACGAGGTACAATACAGACAAGTCTTGTGGGATCCATGCCTGGTTCATTTTAATAAAGGTTAGCTTGTCCACGTTGGCTGTGGACAGTCAGCTGCGCTTGTCTGTGATAACGCTGTGCTAAACACACGTTCAGACAATACACTGGCTGCAGGGCAGGCCAGCACCTCCAAGGCATAAAGGGCAAGCCCAGGCCATGTGCCCAATTTGTGTGCAGTGTGGGGCAGTCAGTGTGCAGTGTGGGGCAGTCAGTGTGCAGTGTGGGCAGTCAGTGTGCAGAGGGGGCAGTCAGTGTGCAGAGGGGGCAGTCAATGTGTAGTGAGGGCAGTCAGTGTGCAGTGAGGAGCAGTCAGTGTGTAGTGAGGACAGTCAGAGTGCAGTGAGGGGCAGTCAGTGTGTAGAGGGAGCAGTCAGTGTGCAGTGAGGGGCAGTCAGTGTGAAGAGGGGGGCAGCCAGTGTGTAGAGG